>JAUCBJ010004726.1:0-38757 GCA_032718475.1 Nemertoderma westbladi
ACAGGCAATGGGGATGGCGACGCTAATCGATGCACTAAAGACCAGGATCGAGTTTCCACCAGTCGAGTCATTTAAATTCGACGGAAGTAGGCCGGAAGAATACCTGCAATTCCGACGCATGTACAGCAACGAGATATTAAGTAAGAACCTAACGCAGGCGGAGTGCCTAAAATATCTGCAAGTATATACAGGAGGCCCAGCGTACGACATCGTGAGGCAGTATCAGGGCATCGAGGGCGGCTTCACGACTGCATGGCGGGCCCTAGACAGGGAGTACGGACACCCAGCCAAGATCATCCGGCAGACCCTGAGGGGTATAACATCGGGTGGCCTACAGGATAACCCCGTTAGCATAAAGACGTTTGCGAACAAAGTCGAGAAGGCGCTAATCGTGTTGAAGACTCTAGACGCGCCATACAAACTCAACGCATCTAATAACATCACCACGATAGCGCAGGCACTGCCGATCTGGCTGCGGAGCAAGTGGAGGAAGATCACCTTCTCCACTCGGGAGAAGAAAGGTGCGGAGCCAGGGTTAGAGGAAATATCAAACTTCCTCAACTACGAATCAGAGTTGATTACAGACCCAGTCTATAGTGAGGATAGTTTAGGGAAGGCGCCAAAGACCGAATACCTTTTTACAACAGGCCTAAACCCGAACACAATCCGACAGATCCATTCTCGAGAGTAAGACAGTCGCTACCACACGCGGCCACACAGGGGACTGCTAGTCCACAGTTAGCTGGTAGTAGGGCCACACCGTGGCAGGAACAGAAAGAAAATAACACCACAAATAAACATAATCCCAAAACACCCAGTAGGCCGAGTCTAGATAACCAAAACACTAAATCGGTAGATATAAACCTACGCGCGATACATGAAGGACTATACAGGGAACGCTACAATCCAGGATTCGAATGTCAATTACATCGGGACGGAACCCATAAGACCATGAGTTGTAAGCACTGGCAAGCGTTGCCCAAACAAGATTGTATAGCCTACACAGACGCAAACGGACTATGTCATCGATGTGTGGTAGAAGGACACAGATCCGGAGAGTGTAGAGGAACAGCAATAGGAGATGATGATACTGGAGGCCAAACCATGGCTACAAGCACGACAGGAGTAAGAAGGAAGAGAAAAGTACTACTCGGGGTAGTACCAGTGAAGATAACAGGAAGGGGCGGTCGATCAGTTACGACATTAATGCTGGTCGACAGCGGAGCAGCCTTCACGCTGGTGGAGAATTGGGTGGCCGAAGAGATAGGGCTAAAGACGGGGCCGAATAGGATGGCGGTAACTACCGTCTCAAGTAAAGATGAGGTCCTGGAGATGAGGACGGGATGGTGCAAGATATCAGCGATTGCACCGGGATGCGACTATGGGGCGACCATCGACCCCATCCAGGTGATAGAGTCGATAAATATCAACGCCAGGCGATCAACCAACATTGAGGTCGAACAATATAGATTCATGGACAGTATCGATTTCTCAATACCAGAGGTGGACGTGTTAGGAAGGTATCCATTAAAGTAGGAATGAACTGCCCGACGGCCCACGAGAGAATGCAGACGGTCTTCAGCGAAGACAGACAGCGGGATCCGACGGCGATCCTCGGATGGACGCTTAGTGGCCCAGTTAAAACCAAGATTCCATCCAGGGTGACGGAGACATCAGGGTGCATGTTACCAGGCACCGTAGACGCAGAGGACGACGAGAAGAAACCGGAGATGGTTGATGAGCCAGACGGGGAAGTAAAAGTAAGAGAGTGGGCGGAGGAGAATGGATTTCCCAGCAAGTATCGGTATGGGGATGGAGAGGAGCAGACGGCGAGATGTCCAGAGGACAACCCGGAGGAGCGGACGGCGAGATGTCCGGAGGACAACAGTCCGGAGGAGTGTCGGAAGGAGTGTCCGGAAGAGACGCCGGTCCGGTTGAGAGGCATACCGACAAGGGGGAGGTCGAGTGAGAAGACAGGATGGAAAGGGATAGTATTACTATTGTTCGTTCTGTTCTATCTATTCTTCCGATTTCCTTTCATTCTGCCGCCGGGAGACAACCAGATGAAGGGTGGCATTTTGATGCCAAGAGACGAGGGAATTAAGAAGGCGGCGGAGAGACCCGATTTTAGGGTGGCAGAAGAGGGAGAACCAATTCCTGGTGAGTTGGAATTGGCGAGGAGAGTGTGGCGAATCCTACAGGACCTACAAGGGGAGCAGTGGGAGAGTGCCTGTTGGAAGAATCGCCCTAGTTAGATGAAGTTTAGTCGTCCAATATTTTGGACTGAGGGGGGTGGGAATGAGGGCGAGACGCCCTTCCCACGCACAAATAATTATTTAAATAAAATAATAAAAATAATTAAATAATTAAGTAAGAAAGTTAGTAGGAGATAGTAAGTAGAAAGCTAGAAAGTCAGAAAGTTAGTAGAAGTTAGAAGTAGTAGAAGATAGTAAGTAGTAGTTAGAAGATAATAGAAAGTTAGAAAGTTAGTTAGAGTTAGAAGTCGGCGGGTACAGGGAGTGTGGCATATTGACATGCCACGAGTAGTAGCAGAGGGGTTGTGGGCACCGGAAGCGCCACGTAGAAAGTAGTAGTAGAGGGGTTGTGGGCACCGTAAGCGCCACGTAAAAAGAGAGTAGAGGGGTTGTGGGCACCGAAAGCGCCACGTAGAAAGTAGTAAGCGGAGTAGACTTAGCAGAGAGTTCTAGTTAGAGTTGTAGAGAGTTAGAGAGTTCTAGTTAGAGCTAGTAGAGTTAGAGTTAGTAGAGAGTTCTAGTTAGAGCTAGTAGAGTTAGAGTTAGTAGAGAGTTAGAGAGTTCTAGTTAGAGCTACAGTACAGGCCACCAGAAAACGCAGATTTGTACAATTGTGAACACATTTTATCAAATGTGTACCAGTGTAATGTAATGTTGTTGAACGGGACAATTGAACATAATTGAATTGGCAACAACCAAAATCTTTTCGCCAAAGGATACAATTGAATACTTTTGAAAAGCTTAGTAATCAGGAAACTCTCTGTAGTTTGCCGCTAACTGTCACTCACTGCAGCTGGAAATGCGATAAGGATTTTGTTTACCTTTATAGTGAGGGGTTAATAGTGTCTAGTAGGCAGGCCTATAGTTAAGGCATGTTAAGGCATCTTCTGGTGCTTCTCTGTGCCCTCTCGGTGTCAGACTAATGGCGCGACATCTCCCTGCACTAAATTAATTATTCAATGGTCTAGGCTCCTCCATCCACATACCCATTCACTCCCATACACTCCATGAACCTCCATGTGGTCTTGTATGTAGTTCTCTATATACCAATACAGCCCATGTCCGCAATGTTACGCCCTGGGGGCTCTCTCATCTACCTGATATCAGACATACAGGCGCACCACACACAAAGCTTTTGTCTGTCCCAGCAAGTTAGCCTCCTGCTGTGTGATCTAGAAGATAACTTGCCATAACCTGCCAATCAGATAACTTGAACAAATGTGTTCACATGTGATCACATTGGATGAAATCTGCTTTTTCTGGTGGCCTGTACTGTAGTAGAGTTAGAGTTAGTAGAGAGTTAGAGAGTTCTAGTTAGAGCTAGTAGAGTTAGAGTTAGTAGAGAGTTAGAGAGTTCTAGTTAGAGTTAGTAGAGTTAGAGTTAGTAGAGGTAGAGAGTTAGTAGAAGTAGAGAGTTAGGAGAGAGTTAGAAAGCTAATAGAGTTAGAGTTAGAGTCAGTAGAGTTAGAGTTAGTAGAGTAAGTAGTAAGTTAGATTTAGATAAGGTAGATAGTATGATAGCACAGTATGATAGTATAAGAGATTCAGCGCCTTTTTAGGATTGGTAGAGAATAGAGGAGCACAGAGATAGTGAGAGGAGCTGTTGGCGAGAGAGAAGTTAGAGTGCGATTTAGAGTGGAGTTGAGTTAGAGTTGAGCTAGAGAGTAAGGTAGAGTGGAGAAGTTCGAGTGAGAAGTTCAGAGTGAGAGCTTTTTAAAATTGTGTGAGAGAAATCCACAATTGTCTCAAACCGAGACGCCAGATGTCTTGGTGCAACATAGGTTGCGGTTGCGCCAAGAGAGGGTAGCGACATCATACCCAGCGGGAGCGGCCTGGAAAGCCGGCTTCAGTAAAAGATAACTCCACCCCACTCCCGAATGTAGATCGAGTTCCAGCGGAATTGAAGCACACTTAGTGGTTGATGCTATCTTCTCACCGGGAAGATAGCATGGGGGGGAGTGTGAGCGTATTCAATTCCGCTCAACACCCCATAAAGTTGGGAAACGGCGCCTTTGAGCAATATTGGAGAGTACGAGGTTGATTACCAATCAACCTCGTATCACCCCCAATAAACGGGGACGACAAAGCCCCAAAGGGCCGCACACAATGGAGGTCAGAGGTTAAACCTCCGGGAGAGGGAAAGTGACAGTAGCGAGGGGGAAACATTCCCACAGAGGTGGGAGCCGAGAATTAGGTTATCAACCAATAGGGGACAAGGAAGGCATCCGCTGAGTGATAGGGCCAATGTAGTGTAGAGATAATCATATATTACCGGTCGGTATTTTATCTCCTATTCAGTTTACTCAGTCACTCAGGGCAGTACGGTGACACTTTAACACCGTCACCGACGTCACCAATATATTATCATTAACGGTATACTGTCATCTATACTACTTGTGCTGTCATATCACATATCTCATTAGCATACATGTATCTTATTATTAATAATATTGGAAGAACGACTAACTCTTTTTCCATCACACGGTGCGGCTGACGCATATATAAACCAAACCGGTCGGGATCCTCTGATCCCGTCACATAGTTAACAAATTTAATGTTAATATAATTGGGAATTGCAATATGATTTGTAACGGTACTACATAATTTTTTTGTTGATATAAACATTTTATTTGGTGTTGAAATAATTTAAGACATTCTTTGTCAGGGTCGGAATTATCAGGAAGTACGTACAGTAGAATCCGCAATGCCATATTAAACCAGTTGCAGTCCTTTAAGTTAAATATTATTAACAAATTTACCATATCAAAGGCAGCATATAATCTTCATCAGAATTTCGTCAATTATATGGAAAAACATAGAAACTGTTTCATTCAAACTATAAGTGTTTAGGTTATATTGAAAAATATCGAGATATGAAAAATATCGCCAGTAAACATATCGGGTGGGTGTTGAAAAATATTGATAATATCGGGTGTTCACAAACTATCGAGTGTAAAAATATCGAGACAAAATATCGAGAGTAAAAATATCGCAAGTAAAATATATTTTTATGGAAGGTTTTAAGACATTGTTTATTTTAGTTTCTATGGTACTACTACTGTATACTGTAGTTTCCTAGAATTTTCATTGGTAGCTACAGTAGTGTATTGTGAAAAAATTATGTTTATTTTAGTTTTTATTGTACGAGCTAGTGTTTTCGTTGGTAGCTAGGGTAAAAATTATAGCTAATTTTACTCGAGCGATATTTTTACTCGCAATATCTTTACTCTCGATATTTTTACTCTCGATATTTTTACTTTCGATATTTTTCAACACTCGATATTTTTACTCTCGATATTTTTACTCTCGATATTTTTACTCTCGATATTTTTACTCTCGATATTTTTACTCTCGATAATTTTACTCTCGATATTTTTACTCTCGATAATTCTACTCTCGATAATTTTACTCTCGATATTTTTACTCGCAATATTTTTCATCTCGCGATATTTTTACTCACAATATTTTTACTCTCGATAATTTTACTCACGATATTTTTACTCTCGATAATTTTACTCTCGATATCTTTACTTTCGATATTTTTACTCACGATATTTTTACTCTCGATATTTTTACTCTCGATATTTTTACTCTCGATAATTTTACTCTCGATATTTTTACTCTCGATATTTTTATTCTCGATAATTTTACTCTCGATGTTTTTACTCTCGATAATTTTACTCTCGATATTTTTACTCTCGATATTTTTACTCTCGATAATTTTACTCTCGATATTTTTACTCTCGATATTTTTACTCTCGATATTTTTACTCTCGATAATTTTACTCTCGATATTTTTACTCTCGATATTTTTACTCTCGATAATTTTACTCTCGATGTTTTTACTCTCGATAATTTTACTCTCGATATTTTTACTCTCGATATTTTTACTCTCGATAATTTTACTCTCGATAATTTTACTCTCGATATTTTTACTCTCGATATTTTTACTCTCGATAATTTTACTCTCGATGTTTTTACTCTCGATAATTTTACTCTCGATATTTTTACTCTCGATATTTTTACTCTCGATAATTTTACTCTCGATATTTTTACTCTCGATAATTTTACTCTCGATATTTTTACTCTCGATATTTTTACTCTCGATAATTTTACTCTCGATAATTTTACTCTCGATGTTTTTACTCTCGATACTTTTACTCTCGATATTTTTACTCTCGATATTTTTACTTTCGATATTTTTACTCACGATATTTTTACTCTCGATATTTTTACTCTCGATATTTTTACTCTCGATATCTTTACTTTCGATATTTTTACTCTCGATAATTTTACTCTCGATATTTTTACTCTCGATAATTTTACTCTCGATATTTTTACTCTCGATATTTTTACTCTCGATATCTTTACTTTCGATATTTTTACTCACGATATTTTTACTCTCGATATTTTTACTCTCGATATTTTTACTCTCGATATCTTTACTTTCGATATTTTTACTCTCGATAATTTTACTCTCGATATTTTTACTCTCGATAATTTTACTCTCGATATTTTTACTCTCGATATTTTTACTCTCGATAATTTTACTCTCGATATTTTTACTCTCGATATTTTTACTCTCGATACTTTTACTCTCGATATTTTTACTCTCGATATTTTTACTTTCGATATTTTTACTCTCGATAATTTTACTCTCGATAATTTTACTCTCGATATTTTTACTCTCGATATTTTTACTCTCGATAATTTTACTCTCGATGTTTTTACTCTCGATAATTTTACTCTCGATATTTTTACTCTCGATATTTTTACTCTCGATAATTTTACTCTCGATATTTTTACTCTCGATAATTTTACTCTCGATATTTTTACTCTCGATATTTTTACTCTCGATAATTTTACTCTCGATAATTTTACTCTCGATGTTTTTACTCTCGATACTTTTACTCTCGATATTTTTACTCTCGATATTTTTACTCTCGATAATTTTACTCTCGATATTTTTACTCTCGATATTTTTACTCTCGATATTTTTACTCGCGATATTTTTACTCTGTATATTTTTACTCTCGATATTTTTACTCTCGATATTTTTACTCTCGATATTTTTACTCTCGATATTTTTACTCTCGATATTTTTACTCTCGATATTTTTACTCTCGATATTTTTACTCTCGATATTTTTACTCTCGATATTTTTACTCTCGATATTTTTACTCTTGATATTTTTCTCTCGATATTTTTACTCTCGATATTTTTACTCTCGATATTTTTACTCTCGATATTTTTACTCTCGATATTTTTTACTCTAGATATTTTTGCTCTCGATGTTTTTACTCTCGATATTTTTACTCTAGATATTTTTACTATCGATATTTTTTTTTACTCTCGATATTTTTTACCAGTACCAATGTGTTTAATGTAGTACATTACGATTATTTATTTACATCATTCCAATTCTATTGATTTCCATTTAAATTCCTTAATGATTATTTATTGATTTGATTATTTATTGATTTAATAAGAAAAGGATCGACAAACTGTAAATCCAGATTGGAAGAATAATTTATTTTATTTTAAAACTATTTATTTTACAGTAATTTAAATACTAACATCGGTTCACACTCCATTGAATCACCTTCGATTGATATCGCTCTCTGCGCTCGTTCGGTAGATACGCGATAGTATTTTATTTACCGTCTCTTGTTTTGTGTCAATTAGAGGATTCATAAATTATTGTTATGTTTGCTGTGTTCAATATTTTGTGAATATTTTGTGAGAATAAATAAATTGTATTCTTTACAATCGTAGATGTGTGAGCGACGAGCTTCCCAAGGCTATTTCCCAATACTCGAAGAGTCTTTCGGTTATTAACAGAGAGATATCGACTCCCAACATGCCAGGAGATACAAACTTTACGGTGAGATTACACTTATTTTGTTTCAGTATATTTAACCGTTAAATAGACTAAGGTGTCCTGGATCACTTTTCTTAAAAAATATGAAAAAAGTTCGGTAAGAAAAATTTTAGTAAAATGTTTATAGCAAGTTCATAAAGGGAGATGAATGTTTTAGAAATTGGGGGTAAAAAGTAAAAAAATTTAACGGACTTCAAGTAGGCCTACTCTGTCTAACTAGATCGGAAACACACTCCCCAATTTAGTCCACCAATATTGTACCTTAGCGACATGACAGGAGAAAAAGACTTTATAATATAGAAATATAAATTACATGAAGGGGGTAATGGGAACAAGGAAATATAGGAGGAGGGTTTGGTGTTTAGTAAGATACAGAAAATTTGATTATATTTTAAAAGCATAATTAATTGCTAAATTAACTAATTAACAACTTTTTTAGGATGTTATGAATAATCTGGAGAAGATATGCAAGATGATCGAGCTGAATGCAGCTGTTGGTTCTAGTCCATCTAGTTCCAGACCACACTCTACCGGCTTGGCCATAAAAGCCTTCTAAATATTGCAACATAAGAACATTTGTAATATTTTTTCGAACTAATTATTTTTAATAATTTTAATAACTCTTCAGTTCATTGTTTAGATTAGTTTAATTTAATTTTTTAAATATCTTGCCCTATTTCTATATCAGGTTATGTATTATAATATAATAAACTTCACGAATCTTAGAAGGTAATATATGTAGATAAATACATTGTACGTTCATACATTCACCATAAATTTATACTAATAATCAATTTTAATAATTAATTAAAAAATATTACTTTTTAAGGGGTAAACGGCCCAGGGACAGGTGGTATCATAGTTACAGTTAACAGGGTTACAGGGGGTAACAGAAGGAGGTAAACACGAGGAAACGGTCGAAATGGCGGGTGTAAGTCAATTTTGATTTATTTTTGCGGGAAGCCAATTTTTACAATCGGCTGTGATTGGCTGCAACAGATTTGACCTCATTACAAAGTGATGAAATACACATTAGATCTTGATCATTTCACACGTGGTTTATATTAATTGAAAGCGGAGAGTTTTGCGCGTCTTTTGACACCACAATTAATTAAATTCTTGATGAAGAACATTGATAAAATGCATTTTCCAGCTGTATTTCCAGCAGCACTACTGTATTCCAATCTGTATTGATTACGGAAAGGCCTACAGATTAGATTTAAAATAACACTAAACTTGTAATACCGGTCAGCCGGTACTATAATACCCTAATAATTGGAAGTAGCAGTACACTAGGCCCCTACTTGAATATTAAAAATGTGTACCGGTCACAGGTAAACCCAACTTAATGAAGTAAATCTGCAATACTCAGATACTGCAATAGTAAAATCATTACAATTCTATGGGATACTTTTCGATAGGTTTTTTTTTACCTTTTTGCCTTACTTCTGGCGAAGGAACATTCATGCCGTTGCAAGGCACATTTCTTATTTCTGCTAGCGCAGAAACTGAGTTTTACCTTAGCCGAAATAAGATGATGATAGAAGATGATAAGAAGATGGCGCATGATCGAAGAGTTAATACTGTACAGTACAATCATGTACAGAGAAACTGTATGAACGAAACAGAATAAAATGGTCAATCTAAGACTTGTGACCAAATATCAGTTCGCTTCTTGAACGTGGTCCTATCCGAAAACAATGAAGATAGTTTGAATTTCGGTGAATCGGAGTAAGCAGGCCTAGATCAACTCAATTAAAACCTTTTGTATTCATCATCATTGTATGACACTTGCACAATACACATACTGTACAGTACGTTCTCCAATATATCAACAATATTACACAAAAAAGGCCGGGTCGCTCAGTTGGTTGAGCGCCGGGCCTGCAATCTATTGGTTGTAGGTTCAGCCCCGCCACGGTCCACTCAGCCTTTCAGCCTTACAGGGGTCGATAAAATGAGTACCAGTTAAATATCTGGGAGCAAATCTTGGGATAGGAGTAGCGCCCACCCCTACCTTCGCGTAGCAGATAGGAGTAGCGCCCACCCCTACCCTCGGGTACCACCTATCAAAAGAGGAGCCTTCGGGTCGCCTCCGGCCTCGACCGACTGTTTGCTTTGCTCACACAAAAAAATAATTACAAAAAATAATCACACAATCGTGACATGCCTCTAAAACCATCCTAATTTCCCATGCCAACGATTATGCAATTTAAAATTCTCGCATGTCCTCACAACTGCCATGTTATACGGGGAGTTGTATTTAAAGACGTCATTATTTTGGACACTCATCACTCCAGGGATCAACTTACCATTATGCAATAATATAAATAAAATAAATCGATATACTGTAACTTTACGCCAAATGTAATTGGAATTGAATCGCCAGGGAGTCTCTCTGACAAATTCAGTAATACAATAGTCAAAAGGAATGTAGAACTGGGGGACTGACTGACTCATTAGGCCTACAGTATCTTGCGTATTTCTGACTAAATTGTAGTCCAAGGAGGATGGATATCTTAGTTTGAAGCAAATTAGTATAGTTAGTGCGATTTGGAGAAACATTAAAGTTTATATACAATCCGGAACGTTCCGGAACGTTCCAGATTTTATATCAAATTTAATATGTTTTTCCAAATCGCACTAACTATACTAATTTATTTCTGACTTCTATGAAAAGATAAAAGTGAGAGAGGCGCAAAGTAACACAGTATGGAATTCTACGGTAACAATTTATACCCACCGCCACCCCAAAGAGAAAAAATACCAACCGACCTTGTGGGGCGAGCGACGAAAGTACATGTACCACTAACTCAATCGGTGTGTCTGTCGATCTGTTGTTCTGTCGTTCAGTTGTTCTGTCGTTCTGTCGTGTCCAATTTTAAACGTTAATAACTCAGCCAAATGTTAATGAAAATTAACCAAACTTGGTACACATGTAGTCTGGCCAAAGTTTAGAAATTTTCCAAGTTGAATTTGCGTGGGGTCTTCGTGCAGCATCTGTGTAACTGTCTTACGGTTATAATAAATTAATCTACCCAAAAATTATTAGGCTTGGCATCAGCTGGTTGCTAGGAGACTACAGGATTACAGTACGGTACCGGTACTGTTAACAGTTACAGTGGTACAGAGTTACCGGTACCGTCTTCAGGTTGTTGGTCGTTGGCAATGGCAAGGCCATCTAAACAATTTCTTCATCTAAACAGCTTCCGACAGTCCGATGTATCTGGACCCGAGCAGCCGAGTGGCATCAAGATGCGATTAACTGAGGAATAAATACTACGGAATTGCTTGCTTGTCAGTAAGATTCTATTTACTACACTGGGAATACGGCGGTCGGTCGGATCGTAATGCGGGCCACTGCCAAGTTCCTCATGCCTCACTCAGGCCACCCACCTTGGAGTGCGGTGGGAAGAGTCCGACTTACGTCGACGACTGGACGAATCGACGAGGATTGCGATTTTTTTTGCAAAATTTTGAAAATATAATTTTATGTAATCTTAGGTCAGACTGTGAAATATATTTCTTAGGTGATTTTAATATCTGTTACCATCACAAAGCATCCCCCATCTGTAAACAGTACCAAAGTATTTTAAATTTGTTTGGTTTAAAACAAATTAGTCGAGATTCTACCAGAATTACCAGTAAAACTTCTACTTTACTAGATCACATCCTTTGTAATAATACCGATATTATTTCTCAATCTGGGGTTTTACCTATAGGTCTAAGCGATCATTTTATAGTTTTTTGCACAAGAAAGACACAAAAATATTTTTTCGGGGATCATAAAACAGTAACTGTTAGGTCTATGAAAAATTACAGCAAGGAACGCTTTTTAAGTTTGTTAGTTAATTCAGACTGGGAACCCTGTTTTAAGGCCGCTGACATTAACCATGCGTACACTGTTTTTAAAGATATATTTTTAAAGGCACTTAATACTGTAGCACCAATTAAAGAAATTAGTCTTAAACAACGCACTGAGCCCTGGATGACCTCGGGTATTCTTAGTAATATCAGAGAAAGAGATAACTATTTGTATAAATTTAGGAAATACCGTGTTTTAGCTGATTATAATAATTACTGCAAATATAGAAACCTTGTCCAACGGGAAATAAAAAAAGCTAAATCTGAATATTTGTACAACAAAATAAGTGAGAATAAAGATAATCCTAAAAGTCTATGGTCTACCCTAAAATCTTTAGGTTATAAAAACCTTAAATCTAAATCGAATATTGTTCTGCAAGATAACGGTGAGCTGATTCATGATCATACTCTAGTTAGTAATTTATTTAATAATTATTTTACTAATGTTGCCTCTAATTTAGTTAAGAAGTTACCGTTATCAAGTACCGGTAATAAATATAGTATAGGGTCCGAAACTCTAAATAATTTTTATTTAGAAAAGTTACAAAATTCATAAAAGTTATTTTTAAAACCAGTTTCTGAGGATTTCGTTTTTCAAAATCTACTTAGCCTATCAGCCTCAAAAAGTACCGGTCTAGACCTAATACCTACCCGTTTTCTTAAGGATGGTGCTGAAGTACTTAAAGTGCCTATTACTTTTATTATTAATTACTCTATCGTAGATAATGTAGTACCAGACAAACTGAAATTAGCTAAGGTTGTTCCTCTGTATAAAAAGAATAGTAAAGTAGAACCCTGTAATTACAGACCTGTTAGTATCTTAAGTATTGTATCTAAAATTCTAGAACGTTCTGTTTTTCTACAGCTGGAGGCACATCTTAGTAGGCTAAATCTGATCTATGAACTTCAGTCCGGTTTTCGTAAATCATATTCTACAGACACCTGCCTTATTAACTTAACTGATACAATTAGATGTAATAACGCAAAGGGTTTATATACTGGTATGGTAATGTTGGACCTACAAAAGGCTTTCGATACTGTAGATCACGAAATTCTGCTTGGTAAGTTAGGCCTGATGGGTGTAGGTTCTATTTTGGTTGTATTTAGGTTGTAGGTTCAAGTCCTACCTGTCAGACAGAGGTCAAACTGTAGTCATTAGCAAATCGCAGTCTACTGTACAAGAGATTACCTGTGGTTTCCCGCAGGTAGTATATTAGGTCCTCTGCTTTTTGTATGCTATGTAAATGATATGATAAGTAGTATAGATCCCGATTTTAAACTCATTTTATATGCCGACGACAGTGCTCTTATTTTCTCTCATAAAGATCCTATCCATATTTCCCTAAAGTTAAGTGCAGTTCTAGAATCCTGTAATGAGTGGTTGGTTGATAATAAGCTATCCATTCACTACGATAAGACTGAAAGTATTTTGTTTGGTTCCTAAAGAAAGTTAAAGAAGGTAACTAAGTTTGAAGTCACTAGTAATGGACATAAGATTGAAAATAAAAAGGAAGTTAAATATTTAGGCGCCACATTGGATAACTGCTTATCAGGAGAAAGTACAGTGAAAAATATTTTCTCGAAAGTTAACAGTAGGCTTAGGTTTCTATACAGAAATAAAAATAGTTTAAATACCGACTCCCGCAAGTTACTTTGCTCTTCTTTAATACAGTGTCACATGGACTATGCGTGCTCTGCTTGGTATGAAGGCTTAACCAAACAGCTTAAATGTAAATTACAAGTAGCTCAGAATAAAGTAGTACAATTTATTAAAGACTACAAACCTAGGCACCACCTAACTCCAGATGACTTTTCTGAATCTGGACTACTTAACTTAGATAGTAGAGTTAAGCAGCTACGCCTTAACCATGTGCATAAAGTGTATAATGGTAATTGTCCCAATTACCTAAAACAAAAATTCAACAGAGTACGCGATACACACTCTTACAGTACCAGAGCTAGTGCTTCAAACTTCTACCTCCCGAATTGTAAATCCTTTGAATCTGATACTTTCTTTTTTAACGGCATTAAAAATTGGAACGATCTGCCTAATGAAATAAAAAACCTAGATAATCAACATTCTTTTAAATCTGCAGTTAAATCTCACCTCCGTGTGCAATGTAAAAATAGGTACAATAGTCCTACAGTAAGTTATTAGTTTATTAATTATTACCTATTTATACTATAATTACGTTTTATAATAAATTGTTCTGTACATTATATCTTTATCGTTGAGTCGGGCATTGTCACGCTCTCGGTAAAGTTGTACATGTACATAGTGTAATTACGTTTTATATTGGTTTTAGGTTAGCGTAGTGTAATATTGTATTTGTAACCAAGTAACATAAAGGACCCCCTTGGAAATAAGCTGCAGAGCTTTAGGGGTAATCCTATATGTTATGTTGGACAATACCTTTATACCGGTACATTGTTTGGTGTATTTGTTATTGTTTTTTACATAATGTATAAATAAATCTATCTATAAATCTATCTATTGGGTTTAGCGGCGGCCCGGACAGCCGGATCCTGGGATCGCCTGGGGGAAATTGTTGAAAGTCGGGCAGATGTGTATCGCACCGGATTACGTTCTCTGCCACGCGAAAGTGTGAGGCGAATTCGTTGTCGAATTGGGTCGGAAGCTGCGGGAATTCTACTGTTCTACGGGAAGGGGGGGGGGGGGGGGGGGCAGATTAAAAGGGCTGAACACTTACTGTCCCCCTTTCTTTGATTGATTGTCGGTATGGTTAAATTTCTCAAATACTGATTTTGTGATACAGTCGCTCAATTTTAATTTGTATCTCATAACTGGGCCTCGTCCTGCGCGAAGGCCCCACGAACGTGTTGGCTATGTCCATCGTCCCTTGTAGGGCGAGCGACGAAAGTAAGCGAGCTTAGCATACAGGTACCACTAACTCAATCGGTGTGTCTGTTGTTCTGTTGATCTGTTGTTCTGTTGATCTGTTGTTCTGTTGATCTGTTATTCTGTTGATCTGTTGTTCTGTTGATCTGTTGATCTGTTGTGTCCAATTTTAAACGTTAATAACTCAGCCAAATGTTAATGAAATTTAACCAAACTTGTTACACATGTAGTCTGGCCAAAGTTTAGAAATTTTCCAAGTTGAATTTCCGTGTGGCCTTCGACAAGCTAAGATAACAGCAGTTAATTAGTTAATTAAGTTGATTAGGGTAAAAACATTAATTTCAACCTGCCTCCTTAAAGGATATTAATTATTTTCTAGTAAAAGATTTAAATAATTATACTTAAAAGTTATACAGCTGTAATCCCCATACACCATTCCATTATAGTTTTTAATTAGTTCAAGAGATTTGCTTTAAGAAATGTGTTTTTAATGGATCTAAACGTAATTAAGTTAAAATGCATTCAATCACTCTATACTTCCAGTCTCATCATTCCTTGGGATTCTTGCTATTGCTTATTAGATGGGAAACATTCCAATCATCCTCCCACTGAGCTTGTTCTATCTTGCACAATGATTGGCTGAATTTAATGGTGATTCTTTAGATATTAGCTAAATGATTTTGTTGAGGCATTGATATGATAAATTAATATTTCAGTATCAATACTATCGGCATAAGGTAAAAGGGGAACTTTCCTTTCTTCTTTGATTTATTCTTATAGGCGGTTTGGATAAATTTCTTATTTATTTATTTAAATTTCTTAAGTACCGATTTTTGGATAGAATTTATCAATTTTAATCTGTATCTGATAACTGAGCCTCGTCCTTCGCGATGGCCCCACGAACGTGTTAGCTGGGTGTGTAGTGTCTGTGTCTAAGTACATGAATTACTTGTGCGTATTGAGTGGGCATCAAAATGAAAGCCGCAATCAATTTGTGTTGCAGAGGTGCGAAGCCGCCAGTTGAGTAATAATTTATGGTAAACAAGCCCCTCCCCGCATATCTCATTTTTAATATATCAGATTACATGGAATGGAATAGTTCAGTTTTAGGGAAGATACTGAATCAAAAGTTTGTCTTTTGTCGATAACCAAGTTAAAAAAATACACAATAAAATATGTTATTGTTAAACAATACCAATTATGTTTACATTAAATAATAAATTGTTAAACAATACCAATTATGTTTACATTAAATAATAAATAACAAGAAAATAGTGTATCACATCTCTGGTAGAATCTGTTGGTGATGTTGACGGTTTCTTCTAATTGGGGTGGTGGATACGGAGTTCTAGAGAAAACATCCTCATTGGCTAAGAAAGGCATGGAATTCTGTGAATCGCGATTTAGCATCTGTAAATCAACTAGGGCGAATTGCCCTTAAAAGCTGCGATTATTACGAGAAAAATTTGAGTTGTTTAGCTCTATGGATGACAATACAACCGGCGTATGGACGAATGGTGTCAACACCCCCCCCCCCCCCCCCCCCCATGCGCGCGAGATGAATATATTTTAATTAAAAAACGTACTTATGAAAAATTAGATTCATTATAACCGGGTTTTAGGCGTTTTTACTGATAAGAAAAGGGTGTAAGTTAGGAGGAATGGTTAATGATCGCACACTCGAGTTGGCGGATTTAGCAATACTTTACGGCTGCTGAGTAACCGTATATCATGAGGATCTGAATAGGAGTGGATAATAGTTGTTATCTATCCATTATCATTAAACTCGGGGATGATGATGTTCTTATCTTCCTAGTAATGGACCTGAAGCCACAACCAAACCATTATTAGTAGGATGGCCTTGCCACTTATATATATGACGCATCTTGCAAAATATAATATTGGATTCTTTCTTGTTTTTTTTTTTATATTATTGGTTTCAAAATAAACAGCGACTATGCAGTGTGCAGTGCACCCCGCCCTAGCTCCTACTACTCACACAGTATTGGCTATCGTGCTTAACTTACAATGGTCGAAAAGACGTTTCAAAAGAGAAACATAACTGACAGACCATAATAAGGAAAAGGAGCAGGTTACAGAGACGGCCTTTTCTAACCAAAACAATAAACGATGTTGTTGCCAATTGAGGGCAAATAAAATGAAATGATACAAATTCGACTCTTTCGGACCTTTGACTATGACCTACTACAACAGTTATAGTAGGTCTGGTTTTCGATCCTTTATCCCTTTCAATCCTTTGTTCCTTTCGAATCTTTTGACCAGAAACGCGCCATACCAGTCAAACTGTACCATCAGACTAACAAGCAACCAATAATGTTGATTTACAGGTATATATGCAATCTGTTATAAGTAGAATACTCAGTATTCAATGTGCCTTTATTTTCATTTTGGCTCAGACACTCACATGTTTTTCGGTTCGTCTGTTGGTTTTGATTACATTGGTGAAATCATTTTAGTATCAGCTGCATTTATTTCTGTGCAACTGGCAGTTAATTATGTTGGTTTGAAACAAACTCTAAAATAAAAACCTACAGGGTTCAGCCATGAAGGCGGTGAAACGAAGGAAAAGTTTAAATGGGTGGATAACTAAAAATCGAAGCCTCAGTCAGTAGGCAATATTAACATTATATATAGATCAACATTAAGATATATTACAGATATTCTATTATTTATTGACACATTACAACAATAAAATTGTGTTATACAATAAACTAAAGTACTTTTGTTTATATAATGTCTCGATTTCATAGTCTAACAATAATAAATTGACATCGATTTTCAATGATTAAAACCAAAATCTGGATCAGAAATCAAAAAATCCCTTATCCGTAAATATTGCGTGTTAGGGTCAGAATTCCGTACAGCCTCGGATGCGGTGTGTGTGTTGTATGCCTGTGTGCGCAAGTACGTTACTGCAGTAAAATTACATAAAGTACAAAAATAGTAGCTAGCTGCATTTAATGCGTCAAGCTACCAACACATAAAATCATGATTAATTCCTATACATTTGTAGACATTTGGTCTTCTAGATTATCTGCGTTCTCCACTGTTATATTTGGCACCTTTGAAACAGTTTCCCGTCCACACTGATGGTGTTTTACAATTGAATCTCTCGGAGTCATCATTGACATTTCAGTTAGTTGTCGGTTGGTTCGCGTTAAGGACATTTGATCTTGTGTTCGTTGTATTTCATCCCCCGGAGGATCGCATTTACGGCAACATCTACAGCATCCACTTCCTCTACAGCGATAGAAAAGGGATCGAAATTCCCGTCGGAATTTACCTTCAAAAATTAAAATTTCTTTCGTTTTAATACCATTTTGTGACAGAATTATAGGACATCTTGTAAGGTTTCCTTCATATGTTGAACAATACCAAAATAGGACGGAATAGTACAGGTAGAGAGTGCAGTGCGATTCGGAAGATCAAAATTTAAGCTTAAATCGAGAATGTTTCGTATATATCCATCCATACACACTCATCATCAACCAAAACTATTAAGTAGAAATTAATTATGATTATATAAAATAACCTCAATTAATTTATAAGGTAAATGTTCCCAAATTTTCAAAATTATTCATCATTTTCGTCTTTTACATTAATGTAGGTTAATTGATATAATTATAATGAATTTGTACGTATTAGTTTTGGGTGATAATGTCTACTATTATAAATTAGAAAGTTTCGGATTATAACTTTATAACTTAAATTATATTATTACCAAACGCACTACAGTACTTGTTCTATTCTATCTTAAATTACGATACACTACCGGGATCACCATAATGTTGATTATTGTTTTTTACACAATGTAAAAATACATCTATCTATTATCTGCATTACATAAAGAAATCACCAAAATGTACATAAATATGAATAATATTTATACTTGGCCATATAGCCTATGTTTAAAATTAATTAATAAATTTATAAGATATTTCGCCCACCTGATAACAAGCAATATATCAGTGGATTAATTGAACAGTTTGTGTAGCCGAGTAGATGGAACGCAATATTTAGATTGAACATGTTTCCCTCACTAGCAGTCTGCCAATTCATAATTGGCGCCTTAGAGTACCTGTAAAGGACAATACTATCTAAACGTCGTGCCTCTAAACGATGTGCCATTTCCTCATATTACATAAATCTTTCCGTTAATTTTTTGCTTGCGATGGGTAAGTTTTTAAGTCTGGAATGCAGAACGTTTTGAGACAGTGAGTACTTTTTAGGCAGGAAAACATACCCTATAAGACACCTGAGTCTCATAAGTCAACTACAGAGTGAAAAAAACAGTTCCACGGCTTTTTTTAAGAAATTATTTATTTAACCAGTAGACGAAACAAAGAATTTCAACAAAATTCATATAATGTTTGCGGTATTTGTTAAAAGACTCATTATCAAAATGTACAAGAATGGTGTTAGTTTCACATCTCGGATTTAAATATAATTAAATTAAGTAACGAGTTCATTTCGCATCAACAGTCACGTTTTATCCATGACAGTTACCTCGGCCTTGCTATACTAATGCAGACTAATGCATGTCTGTAAGAGAGAGGATCTGACTCGATATTATCATTATCTTTATTTGAATCTTTCTATTATTGATATCCTGGTACTATCTTTGCAAAATACAGAATACCCAGTGGACGGTGCTCGTGCACCCTTTTAGAAATTTACCATGGTCAACCCTAATTGGAATTTATACAAAGACTTTTCAACTATATCTTTCCTTCGATATAAAGAAAGAATATCAGCAAAGAATGGTAAGATGGAAGAATAAGAATGGTTGTTCCATTATACTTCATTCGTTGTGAATTTGAATAATTTTGTTTTGAATTTAAATAGTTAATTCATAATAAAAGATTTTACACAAAATACAGCCAATACAATTAATCAATTAAAAATTTTACAACAGATTTACAATAAAAAGGGGAAAATAAACTATACGTTGTAGAGCAGAAACAATTATTTTGGTAAACAAAATAATGAAGACGAGGCTATGAGAGAACTTCATCCACTCTCAATCTTGGTCCAGCAGGCTTTATACTGGGGCTGGATAACAAATCAAAGTTCACACCTGGTCTAATTGCTGGGCTATCTGCAGATGCAGTTGGTTGGCATTTCAAAACTGCAAGATATCATTCTTTATTGTATTGCATATGTATGTTGATGTTGTTATTGCGACTGTATACAGTCAGCCGAAGCCGGAGGTGACCCGAAGGCTCTTCTTTCGATAGCTGCTACCTGAAGGTCGGGGTGGGCGCTACTCATATCCCAATTATTGTTCTCAGTAATTCAAATGGTCCGCATATTATCAAACACACACTGGCTGAAAGCATGAAAGGCTGAGTGTACCTGGACAGGGCTCGAACCTACAAACAATAGATTGCAGGCCTGGTGTTGAACCCACTGAGCTAAACCGTCTACTGCAAAGTAAGCTGTTGAAAATGATCACTATAACAGTTTAGATTTACAATATAATATTTAGTATAATATTATATGAAAAATAATAATATCATATTACAATGTCAGATTTGCTGTAAGTTTCCTCGTCTTTCTTCAATAATGAGTTTGCCACAAATTTGACTTTAAAATCGTCAAATATTTCGCATTTTAGTCTTTTTTCTCTTCTGAAGCTACACTCAAAATATACCATCACCAAAAAACCGAACTAGTCTCATTGTTCCTACAGTAACTTCCTTACCTCCATATCTGCATTGCGTACATCGGTCCATAACAAGCAGCGAACAGGATCGCCACTGTAACCAGCATTTTTGCAATTCTTTTTCTGGACTGCAGCTGTCTAGAGACTGCGGTCTGGATGTCTGAACCTCCCTCTAAAACAAAATATAAATTGCATATATAACATTACATATAAAACAGAATGAATTAATGCAAGGAAATATTTACTGAAATATATATAATTGTTTGAAGAAAGACAGACTTATTATTGGAATTAGAGGTTACTGAGCCCATTTCTTTCCACTCCGGTAATGTATGTTTGCAGAATAATTTAAAAAGATGTGAAACTTGTCTGCGAGGTACACCATACATATGTAATAATAATAATAATAATAATAATAATTGTATTTATAAAGCGCACTATATATGATGATCTAGGTGCTAACGCACAGTAAAAATTAATCAATTAGAGATCATTACATTAAAATATGAGTTTTTTTTAAAAAAAACAATGCAAATGAAATAAAAATGTTAAAATTAATGTGATATAAACTAATCGGTGCAGTTTTGGTTTTCCAGCTTAAAGTAAAAACTTTTTAGTTTTTTCTTGAATGAAGGCAATGCTGAGAGCCCTCCACACAACTTGCCTGGGAGTTCATTCCACACTGTCCTGGATTTAATGAAATAACCATTAAATTTTGGTTACTCGAACATAGATTTCTGGGAGGATTGTAGCGCACAAGCAAGTCACACAAGTAATCAGGAGCGAGTCCATTTAGGCATTTGTATGTCAATAGGGTTATTTTATATTCGATGAATCGTAATATCGGTAGCCAGTGGAGATTTCATAATACTGGGGTCATGTGCATATGGTCCTGCTTTTTAATCCCACATAGTAGACGTACCGCAGTATTTTGTACATACTGCAATCTTGTTAACAGTATATGAGGTAAACCATATAGCAAGGCATTGTTGTTATCGGGTTTGCTGGAGATAAATGCATAATACCCCAAAATCAGGCTTTGTGAAATAGCGGCGCACTCTGCCAAGATTGCGAAGATGATAGTATGATTCGCTTACTTTTCGTGACAATTGCTTTTCAAGCGTAAGATGTGAATCTTGCAAAGATGATAGTATGATTCGCTTACTGTTCAGGACACTTGCTTTTCAAGCGTAAGATGTGAATGTATAATTTGGCCAATGTTCCATGCTGTTGAGCTACATGAGACTATATCCGAGCCGACTCGTAGTGTTGGTTCTACCAACTGGTTCCCAAATCTTGATTGGAGCAAAACCACCACCATTTTATACGTGTTCATTTTCAACCACATTTTATTCATCCAATTTTGAATATCCTTCAAACAGGACTCGGAAACTCTAACAGAGGCACCTACATCTTCTTTTTTGAATACAATGTACAACTGAGTATCATCTGCATATAAGTGGTAGCTCTGTCCATAGCTCTTAATTACTCTTGATAGGGAGTGTGTTTAAATCGAAAACAGTAGAGGGCCTAACACTGATCCTTGGGGAATTCCATATCTAATATGAACACATTTCGAGTAGGAGTTACCAACACGAACTTTTTGAGACCGATTTGACAGATATGATTTGAACCAAGAAATTACAGTTCCTGAAACTTTATTGTCCTGTTCCAGAGTTTTTAATAGAATGTTGTGGTCCACTGTATCAAAAGCAGCGGACAAGTCCAATAGTACAACTAATACTGCAGAACCATCATCTATTCCTTGTAAAATAACATTATTCACTTTCAAAAGCGCAGTCTCAGTGCTGTAATTGCAACGATATGCACTCTGCATTGGTTCCCATAGGTTATTCAAGTTCATGTGCTGTATAAGCTGATTGGCCTCAACTTTCTCTGTTAATTTTGAAATATATATACAAGGTTTGAGACTGGCCTGAAGTTTTTAAGGAACTCTGGATCTAAGCGCACCTTCTTGATTAATGGGGATAGCACTGCTTCTTTAAACAATAAAGGAAAAGTTGCTGTAGTTAAAGATAGATTTATAATAAGCGTGATAATAGGCAGCAGAACCTTCATTGAACCTTTCACCAATGCAGTAGGTAGTGAGTGGGTCATGTGGACTAGTCTTTGATTTTGACTCCTTTACCAATTCTTCAACTGTGTCATTACAGACTTCCACAAACTCATTCATTACTGTCACATTATCATTTCCATCATATAAAACAGAGGGAGCCTTCATGCTTGTGTAATTTTGTCCAAAGGGTTCTTTGCTATTTATAGTTGTATTCATGCTGTCTTCATGATCACTGCATGTGGTTATCTCATTCCTTATTTTTGTAATTTTGGATTCAAAGTAATCTGCAAAAGTATTTGAGAGTGTTTCAGTGGAATCATGTTGAGGCAGTATGGTTTTAACCTTGCGATGGAGTAGTGTATCTGCTGCATTGAATAATTTCCTTTGGTCACCTGCATTATCATTTAGTATCTTCTTATAATATGACTGTTTAGCATGAACTATCGAGTCATTCACCTTCATACACTGTTCCTTGTAAGCAACTTTATCGATTTCTAAATCGGTTTTTCTGTATTTCCTTTCTAATCTCCATCTCAGTTGTTTTTCTCTTGCTATATCTGATGTGTACCATATTGCATTAGGGCGAACAAATTTATTTTTAATTTCGAATGGAGCTTGTTTTTCAAGGATATCGCCAAGAATGTGATTGTACTGGTAAACTAATTCATTAGATTTGTTGCCATTGACTGTACGAGTTCCAATGATTTAATATCTTCCATAAATTCCAGTGGGTGCTTCAGTGGGGTGTCTGTTACATTGGTGGGTGCCTGTGAGTTGTCTGTTACATTGGTGGGTGCCAGAGGGGAGTAAGTTACGTTGGTGGGTGCCAGAGGGGAGTAAGTTACGTTTATGGGTGCCAGTGGGGTGTCTGTTACATTGGTGGGTGCCAGTAGGGTGTCAGTTACATTGGTGTGTGCCAGAGGTGAGTCTGTTACATTGTTGGGTGCCAGTCGGGTGTCTGTTTTACATTGGTGGGTGCCAGTGGGGGGGTGTGTGTTACATTGGTGGGTGTCAGTCAGGTGTCTGTTACATTGGTGGGTGCCAGTGGGGTGTCTGTTACGTTGGTGGGTACCTGAGGGGTGTCTGATGCCATTGGAAGGACTTCAGTAACATCAAGGGGTTCTGTTCGAATTAATGAAAGTCAATCCACCTGTGACGCAGAAGAATTGGCATTGCTGACAATTAAGACGACTGATTCAGTGGATCGAGAATTATCAGTATGTAATGTAGTAACGTTTGGTTCCTCAGTGATAACTGTGGTTATCTATGTCAATAATTTTTGCCTGAACCGGTCATCTGCTCCGAGTACTCCCCCTTAATGTGGAGGAATCAACAACTTCATTAAGGTGGATAATCCAGTGGGTGTTCGGTTCTGATGCTATTAATTCCCGCTGTAGTTGACGTAACTCAAACTGAACAGTACTTTCAGCTGGAGTATAGTCTGGCGAAATATAAATGTTATTAAAACACAAACAATTGCGAAGTTCGCGAGATTTCTTTAGCAACGCGGAGCATTTATCCTTAGGTAGGGTTACCACAATGGTTTGAATTTGATTTCCACCCATCTTCACCCCTCGCCTCTTTGATGTTATTTCTGATATATCTATCTTGATATCCAGAGAACCGGCAATGTCTATTACTGCTAGGCTATCATTGCTGCTCGCCTGCATACCTTTGATGACCAGATTTGATCCTCGGCGCTGCTGGTCGGCTTCCTCGTCCTTAATCTGATGGGCGAGTGCAGCAATATTTGATGTGGAAGGAGACTTCTTTCTCCCCTTGGATCAGCGGAGAGGTACCGTTTTCCAGCCTCCATCATTGGAATCTGACTGGACTTGTTTGGTTGGATGGACCTGACTAGATGAAAGTGAAGCCGTTGCTAGATTTTGTAGTTGTTGTTTTATTTCTACCGATTTGTGTTCCTCGCTCTCAATGTGATTGTTTAGATCACATTGCATTCCTGCAATGGTGTCGCGTAGCTTTTCTGTACCAGAGTCCCGCAATAACTATTGAAGGTGTACACGATCAACAACGTCATTCGAAATACGGTCTCATAGTGAAGCTAGTTCGGATTCGAAGCGGGATTCCAAATCTTTCATCTTAGTGGAGAGTCGTGTTACATGTCCTGCAACACATCTTCCACAGTAGAATTGTAATGAACCGAATTCAGCCCTGACTTTGCTACAATGGTGACCGACATCCGGCAACTACTTCCAGAGCATTCCACTTCAAACTCTTCCTGCCCATCTTTCCGCATTTCACTCAAATTGGGTTTTCCCATTGCTGTTACTGATCCAGTGCGATTGCTGTAGGAGCTTGTGCTTTGACGTCGGTTGTATCTCGGTTGGTAAGACTTCTATCTTGTTGAGACGATGGCATAATTTGCTGCTATACAAATATAATATATATACAAATCAAGTCAAATAGTAAATTAAGTAAATTAAGAAGCAGTTTCCAAATCTTCCAAATCTAAATATTTATTCTTCAGTTTTATGTTTATTCTTTATTGTCCAACTGTAGTACTACAGTATAAGAAATTCAGAAATTAAGTTTATTATTATAAATCGTAATTTTGTGGCAACAATTAATAACGATATAGCTAGTATTTTAAACAAAATCAATTCGGACAATTTAGTCACCCTTTCATACTCAAAATTCTAAAATTCTAGAACATGGTACCATATAGACACATGGCCTACTATATATATGGCCTAACATGTTGTCGATTTGGCCAAAAAAAAGAGGCCAGTTTTTTTTTACACTATTTTAATAATTTGATATGGGGAGAGTTCTATAAATTGTCATTTGCTGCAATTTGGTCAACGGACGTAATTTAAGTCTCTTCGTTAAGCAAGATACTAAATTTTATAGTAGCTAGTGTTTTAGATAGATTTAGCTAGTAATTTCAACACCATTTTCACATCCTACTTCCTCTATAAATTTTTTGTAGTAGCTAGTTCTTATTACTATTTGTATAGAAAATGTTCTAGAACATGTTAGCTATTCATTTTAAGAAAAAATCACGTTCTAGAACGAATCTTTTTTGTTCTAGAACATTTTTTAGAAAAAAATCTAGATTCTATTTAAAACGCATGGAATCGTTCTAAAACGTGTTTAAAATCAATAAAAAAAAATTTTCAAAATTTTTTTTTCAAAAAATTGTATTCACAATATTTTTTTTTCACAATTTTTTTTTATTGATTTTAAACACGTTTTAGAACGATTCCATGCGTTTTGAATAGAATCCAGATTTTTTTCTAAATAATGTTCTAGAACAAAAAATATTTGTTCTAGAACGTGATTTTTTCTTAAAATGAATAGCTAACATGCTAATTATTACTAAAGGATGCATGCATCTGTCTATCATGGCCTACTATATATACGGTGTATATATAGTAGGCCATGATAGACAGATGCATGCATCCTTTAGTAATAATTATTCTTCTATTATTCATTCATTTCTGCAAACGTGAGCGAAGTTACAGAACTGTAACTATATAGCCGCTACATCTGTAATTCCTAAATTTTAACTAATTTTTATGATTACCTGCACCGTGAAGTGGTCACTAACCCTAGCACTGGGATTAAAACTAATGAGTTAGGGATTATAATGAATCATGAGTTACAGTGCTCAAGGCAAATGAATGAAAAGTCGCATGAAATTTGAGTTGTAATTTCATGTTAATCATAATTACAACTGTATATACTACAAATATAAATTCAATCACATTCACCGTCGGTACAGTAAATGGTACCGGTAAATTAAAGCTGAATGTGAAATACAGTTACTTTGTTAAAATCGAATATGTCAATTTAGTTTCAAGTTTCGAAGTTTTATTAATTAGAAATCGTATATTACTTGTAACATATCGGTAACAACCCATGTAATTTGTGCTTTTCTGCAACCTACAGGCTGCCACGTGTAGGCATACTAAGTATAGGCAGCGACAGAATGAGTGACACCGCACTGGTCATGTCCGCGGTGTGGTATGGTGATGATAATAATAATGATGAATATATATATATATATATAGCGCCAAATTTACAAACGTACTCTGAAGGCCTGTATACACGTGGCAACTTTTAGAGCAACTTTCTCGGCAACTAACTACTTTTTTTGGAGCAACTTAATTTAATCGCTGTTTACGCGTGGCAACTTTACCAGCAACTTGACCGGCTAGCTCTCTTTTATGGTACAGTAGCTAAGAAATACTAAAAGCAATGATAAAAGTAATTGTCACAAGAGCATTTTTTTTCAAATTTTCAATTTGTATTGCTTCACTAGCTAATAAAAAGTACAAGCTAACACAAAATAAAAATTTCTAGCTACAATCTCACTGTCAGAAGGTCAAATATTTGCTCTAGAACAAAAACCTCATGATAAAAGCTATTTTTCACCAGAAAAAAATAGACTTCTGGATTTCTCTCACAAAAAACCGCTTTTTTTAAAAATACTGTTTCATTTAAATTGAGTATCCCGCTTTAATTCGCCCACGCAAATTCCTTCAAGTTGCCGTAAAAGTTGAGCAACTTTTACGGCAACTTTTTTCAGCAACTTACGTGTTTACACGGAGAAACTTGATAGGCAACCTGAGTTGCTCTAAAAGTTGCCACGTGTCAACCGGCCTTTAGCTCTTTAGGCACTTTTAAAATAATCTGTACTAGATAAAAATATAAATAAACAAGTATTAAAAGTGAACAGAATATACGTTTCGGGAGAATACAACTACCATCTCCAGCGCAATCAATATATAGCCAAAAATAATATAAGATACATTTAGAAAACGACGGCAAAAATACAAAATATAGAAATATTGTATACATAAGTGCAGAAATTGGGCCTACCTAAGACGAAAGAGCAGTACAGTAAATATAGCATGTAATATAACAAACAGCAAATATCATATCTAAATGGGCCTATATTGTATGTGAAAAAAGGATGGGGGGGGGGGGGTGGGGGGGCTAGAATAATTCAAGAGGAATAGAGCTATTATGTGTATTAAACGTCGGGTGTCTGTCTCTAATAAATAATGTATCTTTAATGGATAAGCTAAAGGAATCACGCGCCGTTCAAAGTACTTCGAAGTTCTGTAAGGATAATGAGTGGTCCGTACCAATCCAGTGCTCGAAAACCGCTGAATTTATGGGGACAGAAAAGTAGTTTGTGAGGTATGACTTTCCACTGTCTTCGATTCCCCAACTCCCAGCCTATTACAATGAATTAAAAATAAAAGTGTTTACACATCCCTTAAGCAATGGTACCGGTAACGACCTACGTATCTTGCCAAATGTCAAATCATGTCAAAAAAAAAAAATCATGTCAAATGCCAACCTCAGGGTGACCGTAGAATACAGTACTATCATGCTGATCGAATACTGTTACTTTATTTCACGCCGAGATATATAGCACCACATAGCCTATCATTGAGGTACTTTACGGCGTAGTTCACGCCAACTTGAAAATAGAGATTTACAGTATATCTGTATTTTCATGGAAAGTTGGGATCAATCATTGCCGAATCTTTATATTGTTTATATTTAGCCTCTCGTATGGATATTTCATTGCATACAATGTAATATTATGTATTATTATTATTAATAATTTATTATTACTGCCTGACTAAAGATGTGCCACACATGGGTCACGTTCATTTCTAATTAATTTTTTACTCTGTGGTAAAAGAACCATAAAATGTATATTCAATTAGAAGCAGATGATAAAGAACGATAGAACTCTTTATAAGTCAATGAGTGATATCAGAATCGGCAAGTTTCCCTCTTTTTTTTCAGTTTACAAAGATGTTTGTAAACCTTTTGCTCTGAAATACCAGGCACATAAGAGTTGTGGAATTCCAGGATAATGAGGTTAAATATTATTATTATTATGAACACCAACAAAGAAGAAAAGTTTTTTTTCATTATTTGACATGGCCAATGATTGCAAGTGAGCCATCAGATTTTTTCCAGAGGAACCACGTAATTATTCTTGGCGGACTTATAGAACGCCCTTTTTGCTGTTACAAGTTCTTGCCACTTCGGAGATTTGACTGTTCGCATTATTCTTTAATTATATGTCTTTCCCATTCATTCCAAACCTCGAATTGCTTCCTACATTACAGTAAACCGTAATTAATTATACGATAATCTCATACGGAATGGAGTCCAACCGCCCAGAATTCTAGCTGATTAGCATACCATCTATCTGCACGCAACGCTGTCACACATCAACCAATTTCATGCGCTTTTAATGCACATATTGCTTTCAATTTCAACATGGATATAGAATAAAAAAAAATTTAATAAATTACGCTGAAGAACAGTAATCACTGAACTTTAATAATTTCAGCATAATTCTAAATTAGAAATACTAATAATGATAATACTAACTAATACTACTAAGAATGATGGATAATGATAAAAAGTA
Source organism: Nemertoderma westbladi (assembly GCA_032718475.1). Lineage (NCBI taxonomy): Eukaryota > Metazoa > Xenacoelomorpha > Nemertodermatida > Nemertodermatidae > Nemertoderma > Nemertoderma westbladi. The sequence continues at coordinate 29,048 of JAUCBJ010004726.1, forward strand.
CTGATTATGTTGCTATTATGTTTGAATACTTATTTATATCATATGACTGGAAACAGTCATGCGGTGGCTACTACCTGCTATTTGCATCAGTTTTCGCCTGGAGAGGATTCAATTTAATTAATCCCCCCCCACCCTCCTTTTCCGTATATAGTATGATAATTACTTTAAAAAAAGTATTTTCAAGCTAAAGTTGATAAACTGCAATCAGCTCATTGCTATATACGCTGTACTGTATGGAGGAAGGTTAGGTGGATCTCTCGTATGAAATCATTCTACCACTATTGCAAATTATTCCAAGAAAAAACGTTACTGCAGGCTGAATGGTTGATGTTTAAGGATGGGAAGGCTATAACCAACCACCCAGTCACCTATCCATGGATGCATGCACCAGGTCGCGGACTCAATTAACTAAACTAATCAAATTTTTGGTGCTAAGAGGAAACCTGAAAGTTCACCAGAACTTCACGGCAATATTCGTAGGTGTTCGCGGATAATTGGCTGCGACAGACACCGGTTGTGCTGAATTCCCATGACGAGTTAAATCAAGCTACCGCCTCTTACAGGCGTGGCATTTCAAATCCCCAAGTGGTACCTGTCGCAGGCTATTAGGCCCTGTATCGATAATCAAATCGACCCGCCAAATCAATAGCCATTGTCGATTGCATGGAAGAAAGCGATTCGAAAATTGAGTTTACGCACAAGAAATCCAATCAGGTGTGTTGCTTACTAAAGGAGCTCTTATGGTATGAATGGGAGGGAAGGGTGAACAGGTTGTGATTTATATTAGGTATATATTAGGTGTCCTTAACACACCCCCCTGGAAATTCAACCCACTACACTTCAAACAATAAATAGGGTAAAAACTGACAGCTGTGGATTAAGATAAGAGTGACTAGACTAATTTAATTACTAAAAAATTAGGTAAAATCTTTCAGTGAAACTTAGAGCCAGACAGCTAGTGCAATACGGCATTGGTTAGCGTTACACCACAGTGGGTACTGATGCTATTAGAACTGCACATGACCAGCCACCCAGTCAGATGGTGTACCAGAAAATAAGTGAAAGAACTTTCAAATAAAACATTTCTGGTAGTGAAATCAGTGTAGTAATAAATTCTTCTTGGACTGTACGTCCACATTAGGAATGACAAAGAGGTACAAATGGTTAACCCTGAAATAATGCACCAAACTTTAGTGTTCAGTGTAAAATGACAACACGAACAGCCATGTACCCAATTCATTTGCATTATCACGACGAGTATCTTTTAGCAGACGTTTTGAGAATGTCAAGCGAGTTAATGTAATGGCATGCAACGATGCTTTTCGTGGCCTAAGTATACTCAAATGATACTCGTTATATATATGTATCAATTTAGGAATGTCAATAGCTGTCCACCACATTTAATCTCGTTAAACCATCCCAAGAAATTTATTATCATCCGAAGAGCTGTGATTCCTTGTGATTTCTTTACAATTTATAGTTTATTTGATATGCGGACGCTTCCGTATTCAGAGGAAGATCCTGGGTATAGAGGAAGCACATGACCAACCAGGCCATCTATCCCATCCATCTATCTATACGGAAAGACCTGCCAGGCAGAATTAAAGTTTGTAGAAGAGCCAGAATAAGATCCAGTGTACTTCTTGTACCTTTACTAAACCCAGTAGAGTTGCTATGCAGGAGCCTTTCAACATGAACCCCAAAGAGTTCATGTAGAAAAAGAGTGGAAGTTTGACTGTGGTACTAAACCCAGTAGAGTTGCTATGCAGGAGCCTTTCAACATGAACCCCAAAGAGTTCATGTAGAAACAGAGTGGAAGTTTGACTGTGGAAGATCAAGGTCACCCATTGTAGTGAACAGGCATTCCTTGGCTTAACGAGCCTAAACGATCCTCCCATTCAAAAGGTTCAGTATTTTATTCTGTCCAATCGAATTATGCTGCCATAGAAATTAGGCTGACTCCTTTAAAACTGGGTTGGGCTAATTAGCATAAAGATCATAAAATTCGATTTGTAGTTATTCATATTAAAATGGAGAAAAGGAGACGAAAGAGAGGCAAGAATGGAAAGAGAACCAAGTTATGAAGATAACAACTGCCTTATCCTATAGTTAAATTCTAACATTTAAGTAGAATTTAGCCTAGTTGATTTGACTGACGTATCTACATATTTGACTTGTTGCTAAGTAATTATATTCTATTATTACCCTATTAAATGGTTCCCTGTTATCTTTACATTCACAGATGGGTGATTAAATATTAGTGAAAAATGATAAGTAAAAGTTATATTCGGCTCTCAGGGCAGGGACTTCCCGTACAGTTTGCTGTCACAGAGTTTCTATCACTGTAAGATGTTAGTTTATCCAAGGATGTACCCACATGAACATTACATCAACTGCATCAGCACGTACGCTTTATATCAAGGCTGGACAGTTTCGAGCAGTGTTTTACCCTGTTCACAGGATCAAAAGATTATTATTAAATCCAATTTCGCAAACATGTAGTGTAGACATATTAAAGCCCCCAGCAGCAATGTTACTGCGTAGTATTCGGATTGAATATAAATATAAATATTTAATCGTACTTAAACACACACGTAATGACTTACCAAATCATTATACTATAAATGATATCTTTAAATTAAATTTAGATATTAAGCTATCTGAGGCCTGTTTTCAGGTCTGGATATACTGGAGCACCTGGTGTGTTCCAATGCCAAGAGAAACTCAGTCCTAGTTGCGTAAAATAAAATCCTCTAGTTCTTCAACATTGGTGGATTGGATACTCACTCATCCCGCCTCCTGCCGGGGTCCTGGGTTCAATCCAGGGTAGAACCAGTTACAATTTAGTAATAGTAAGTGGTGCGGCAAACCGGCAATATGGGAACTTGCCTTGTGCTGAGGGAGTAAGCTTAGTTATGGAGTACTGAAGTATGTACATGTACATTTAAAGCTACAGGAGTAAGGAGAGCGGCCCCCTCCTTGTATTACAGGAAACAGCCACGAGAGAGAACATTCGGGTTGCCTTGAGTGTTTTACCTTCGTTCACAGAGCAGTTTATTTTACATATGAAAGGGTAATAATGCATGGTTGGTGACTAAATTACGTCATGATCTAAGAAATTTATTATAATTTCGGACAATTACAGTAAATTCCTAAAAATATAAATTAAAGGTATGAGGGTTTTGTGAGTGTTTTCTTAAGGATTGTGGCCACCAACTCTGTAATGGGATGCGATGCGGGTTTCTTATGCTGTCGGTTGTTTTATTTGGTTTAACGAATTCTGACGAACGCATGTCATTCGTGCTGTTGGAGGTTACACAACAATTATGTAAACAGGAAGGCTATGTATGTAGGTGGGAGGAATATTGATAATATTAATGGGATTCTAAATCGATACATTTTCATAAAGAAATAGTATTAGTGGAGTGTAGATAGAATCTCAGAAAACAAGTAGTCGATGCGAAATATCATTATATATTCAGCGATGAGATGAAGTTACTGGTATGGCCTAGCCAACGGTGTCATAGAATAATTAATGTTAAAGTTAAAAGATGGTCTAATTGGCTAATATATTTACATAATACAAAGTAAACTTTGTTCAATTGTTTGTTCAATTGTTTACTTAAAATATTATATCAATAGTTAAAACTTAGGGTGCAAAATTCCTAATTCGCAATAAACTAAAATAAGTTGGATTCGAAGTTACATACCTAAGTATCTTAGTCTCTGTAACGTAACATATGGAGGTCAACTGACGGGGTCTATAAAATTTATTATAATTTATTTTAATAATTTCAAATAATTTACAATAATTTACCTGTATCGAACAATGACTTACCAGTATGGCATGTAGATTGCTTCCATAAGTGTCTGGCTATTGTTGAATACATGGCTGTCATCAGACACAATGGAATCACGTAGGTCAATATTACAGCCAGGCAGTGAAAGGATCGCTGAGCGGTTGTAAAAGTCCAAAATAATTTCTGGCCTGGCCACATCTAGGATAAGAAAATCTCGTAAGTGTACATACTGGCCATTCTCAGAAATTAATACAATTATAATAATACATTAATCGAAATTCCAACCCAGTAACACTCACACCCCCACCCCATACACTGACACCTACACACACACACACACACACACACACACACACACACACACACACACACACACACACACACACACACACACACACACACACACACACACACACACACACACACACACACACACACACACACACACACACACACACACACACACACACACACACACACACACACACACACACACACACACACACACACACACACACACACACACACACACACACACACACACACACACACACACACACACACACACACACACACACACACACACACACACACACACACACACACACACACACACACACACACACACACACACACACACACACACACACACACACACACACACACACACACACACACACACACACACACACACACACACACACACACACACACACACACACACACACACACACACACACACACACACACACACACACACACACACACACACACACACACACACACACACACACACACACACACACACACACACACACACACACACACACACACACACACACACACACACACACACACACACACACACACACACACACACACACACACACACACACACCTACACACACACACACACACCTACACATACACCTTGCAGCCGCTTTCTTTGTCTATTTGTGGCTTTCTTTGTCTTTCAATCACAATGTCTACATTTATGAGTCTTTGGTTTTTCTATCCTTAAACATATTCTACTGTTGGTTTTGAACAAAACAATTGAATTTTTCTAAATATTTATATTATAATCTTTAAATATGAAACTGTATATTATAGTTATGTTCTCAATAAGAATCACCACTATGGCTATAATAACGATTTCTTTATTTTAAGTTAATTTAGTCATTAACAATTAACAATTTGTAATAATTATGTAAATAGAATTAATAGGTAAATAAGTACAACAACACCATAAATAGCACAACCGAACCCATCACCAGTGAACGTGGTCAGTACCGATCTGCGAGGTCGAAAGCCCGCATTCTGGACCCTTATCCGAACCCAAGAGCCCGCCATGGCTGATGACCCCCATGGAGGCACAGCGAGTTCGAGTGAAGTAGCGCGAACTGTAGACGCCTCCGGATACCACCGAGAATGCGGGCAAGGTCGTGTTGTTCATTCCCAGCAGCCGAGCCATAAGTGTCTCATTAAGGTGGTGGATTAGGATCTCGGTCTCCTTGCACCACACCCCATTAGTGGTTCCAACGATGCGAGTGAAGGAGATCCTTTGATCCTCGCACACCGCGCTGTAGTGGACCTTCTTCACACAAACTTGTTGCTCGCAGACAGAGTCCATGAACCGGGTAACATATGAGGGAATGTCAGCGTTTACAACTGCAATGTCGAATGATGCTACCCTCTGTTCGGCCCAGACTCCCCTCACAAGCAGGTCTGCCCTCACCCCTCCTACTTTTCTCGAGGTAGCAGAGCACAGCGTAACCTCATGATGTACAAATGACCCTCCAAACGCAGAGGCAATAAGGTCTCCAAAGATATGCTGCACTACGTTATGCTGCTTTATAACCAGGCCCCCCAACTTACAGTTAAGGGCATGTGTCACCGTGAAGGGCTCCCCACACCCCTAACACACTGCCGTGAGGCCTTGCGGCATGAGTCCATATCTGAGGGCAAGGTTGTCTCGGAAAGACTCAGAGTCCAGGTCTGTGTGGTCAATCGCTGATGGCTGCACAGTTAACCACCTGCCTGTGAAACCACATGGGAAAACACATGGTCCACTGGGTGGCGTCATTCGGCGAGGATGGATTGGATGGCTGACTCCATCCTCTCTTGTATGCGGCATCCTGGATGAGGTGACTCTCCGAAAAGGCGGAGGCGAGACAAGCAGCATGACTTGCTACATTGAGGGGACAACCGGTTGTCAATGCCTCTTCTACACCAGCAATTCCAGATTGGGAGGCTTCCTTAGCATGAACCCTCCGGATCAAGGGGTTCAGAATCCCGATTCCTCCACGGAGGACAGGAAGGAGAACCAACTCCTCGTTGACTGTTCCAGGAGAAGTCCCACTGACTATAGTAACAATACATTATATGTATTAGCACTACAAACCTACGACCAACCCTTGACAAATCTTTCCTTATAATTTTGGAAAGAACTGTTTAAACCGACACATTGCAGCTTTATATCGAATGATATATATTTTGACATATTCTACTAAAAATTTATAATTTTCATATACAAAGAACTTCATGTTTCTAAGTAAATAAAGATTGTAAATAAAGAAAACATCGGTGTTTCATATTGACTGATTTTGTAATTCACATAACACTCATTCCCATTCCCATTCCCGCAACATATAACAAGTATACATATATTAAATGTGAAAAACGCAATATTCATTGTCATTGCATATAATACTACATTGCGAACTCAAATTTATTTAATTTATTGGTTGTAATATTCCTTATAAGTGCCTAATCTGAAGCGATCGGAATTGAGTGCCAATATATAACTAGTCAATAGCCATAGTATAATTATAATTGTTCACTGAGATGGGTTGCAGTTCTGTTGCAGGAAGGCCCAACTCGTGTAATTAATGGCAATGGTTGCAGCATTTTTTAAAGACATTTTAAATTAATATACATAAATATTAAATAATGATTTATTATACTTTACTATACAATAGCTAACCTCCACACACATCGTTGTGAGTACCGTATTATAGTGAGAACCAAGCTGTTGTCTTGTCTGTAGCATCAATGGGTATGGTATTAACAAAGTCAGACTACAGACCCATATACATAGAACCTTGGCCTTGATCCGAAGGCGAGAAGTACGAAAGAGAAATGGGTTACAGATCCCGTGGTACCTCTCGAAAGATATCAGTGTCAGAGTGAAAGAAGAGACAGCCACAACAACATGCTGGAATAAACATAATATTTGAACTAAAGCAAATCAATATTATAATAATGTTGTTAGTCATATAAATCAGCATATATTGCCTTTTGCCACGAACATTGCCTGAACAGCCATAGTTCGTAGCCTGTACAAATCGCTGATTAATCTCCATTATGGTAGCAGTGGCTGGAAGAACGCATCTGTTATGTAAATAATAACTTTGTCTAGATCAACTGCGATATTTATGATGCCAAATGATACACAACCCAAATAGCTCGGTCTACCATACACCAGCATGTTCGTTCAGCGATGTTATCAATTGCGCCCCCACCCCATGTATTTTCAAACCAGGACGTTGTTGCCATAGAGGACAATGTTGTGAACAATCTGATACGATGCAAAATCAGTGGCTGACAATGGGTTACCGTCATAATTTAATCAATAAACTTTCAAAATAGTCTAATAGGTGTAAGACAAGTACCTCGCCTCGATGAACATAGTCAATACTAGTATTGATAGAATACGAATACGTTTATTGGTACATGCCGCAATGCATGTGTGTGATTTTTTTAGAGGTTATATAACTGGGTAAAGATAATAATTTGTCACATTTTTGCTGCTATTTATTTTCAATTATTGGTAATTTCCCATATCGAAATCTTTTCATATCAATTAGTATAAAGTTAGCCTTATAAATGCTACACACTAAATTCAATTAACCGATGTTACAATTGGCGCAGACATCCTTTCCTGACTAATAAATAATAACATGTTCGCCACACCTGATACAAGTTCACTAGTACATTAATATTTCGATATAATATTACGGTGAAGCGGCATAAGGGATACAGAACATGAGATTGTAGATTTGGGATCATTACATTTTCCGCTATGTAAAACCTGAGTCATCGCCTTGGGGGTGTCTCTCTCGCATCCGTCCGTTATCTGGTCTCCAGTCCGCTTTCATCTTACGTTAATTATATGTATCTATTGTATAAATTATTGGCAACCCTTTCGCATACAATTCAAATTCCTTTTCGTAAATTTTGTTCATTGCAAAATGCTTCTAGGTTCACTTATGTTTAATGTTTTCGATTTCGCAGATTTTATTTCGCCATGAATGCTTTGCAGTGACTATCTAGTGCGAATATGGCGTATATATCTTCCTTGCATCCTTAAAGGGCAGCTAATTGAGTTCTGGAGTTTCCTCTTTATTTATGAAAATATAACTTTACTTATGTATATTGTTAGTTATTTGTAGCCTTGTGTAGCAGATTGAATTGAATTCACAATTGAATTCACATCTCCCGTAGGTCGTTGGTTCATTCCTCACTTGGGCCAGGGTAGTTTTCGTTTCGGCACGAATGATTTAAATGGACGAGCCAGGGCGCATCTCTACCTTGCATCCTTAAGTGGTAGCTAAATGAGTACTGGAGTTTCCTCTGGGGAGTAAAGTTCTGGGGGGACCGCACTGGAAATAAGTCGTCAGATTTTGTGCGTAATCCCTGGCCTAGCGGCCGAAAAAAATTTACTTTTACTTTAATTTTATACCAGTAAATGTTAACAATTTGTTGGCAAGCTGTGTTTTTGAGGTGTTTGTTATTATACATTTATTTGTGCCAACAAAATATAAGTAATTTTCGGTAAAATAAACTTATCATTTGAGGTTAAGATCCCTAGATCCCTTCCTATAACCAGTAAATGTCTACAATTACACTAGAGCCATCTCCAGTGCTAAAATTGCCACTTAGATAAACTCGATAAGACTAAAGACAAACTAGATAAGCTTTCTCATGTTGGAATATAATTTATTTATTATTGACGCTTGTTGGCCAACACAAGTGGTTCGATTTTAATAAATTATATAATATAAAATTGAAATATAATTATTATATTCTATTATATATATTCAGTTTCCTTATTTTGGCGCCTTTTCAAATTGTCATTTATGCTTATATTTACCGACTGATTATAGTCATTTATGCTTATATTTACCGACTGATTACTGTCATCTATGCTTATATTTACCGACTGATTACTGTCATTTATGCTTATATTTACCGACTGATTACTGTCATTTATGCTTATATTTACCGACTGATTACTGTCATTTATGCTTATATTTACCGACTGATTACCGTCATTTATGCTTATATTTACCGACTGATTACTGTCATTTATGCTTATATTTACCGACTGATTACTGTCATTTATGCTTATATATACCGACTGATTACTGGTTTGTTTCTTTTTAGATTTATGTTTTATTTATATTTATTACGCCGATGATGATGTAAAGTATTATATTGAACGGATTATACATACATAATTGTTAAACATTAAATTTTTTAATGCCGCTGTGGCGATTCTGTTTATAATTATATTCTATTTTTATTGAAATACTATTAGAAGGCCTGAGACAGGGGGGGATACTGGACGCAAAACCCGCCTTGGCGAATTAATATCCCGCCTCAATGTTTAATTCTCAATTTAGGGAAAGGAGCAGGATACAGTGACACGTTATTTTAACCAAAACAATAAACTAAACACAATAGAACAGGTTACAGTGTTATTTTTAAGAGTAATGAGCTGTTATTTGCGTCGATTTTCCCCTGGAGAGGGATGAATTTTTATTTCGTCCAGTTTCCCCCCCCCCCCCCCCCCCCCCCCCCCCTACCTGGAAGGCCTAGATGGTAATGTGTCCGTGACCAGAACAGTGA
>JAUCBJ010004727.1:0-20782 GCA_032718475.1 Nemertoderma westbladi
TGACTGACTGACTGACTGACTGACTGACTGACTGACTGACTGACTGACTGACTGACTGACTGACTGACTGACTGACTGACTGACTGACTGACTGACTGACTGACTGACTGACTGACTGACTGACTGACTGACTGACTGACTGACTGACTGACTGACTGACTGACTGACTGACTGACTGACTGACTGACTGACTGACTGACTGACTGACTGACTGACTGACTGACTGACTGACTGACTGACTGACTGACTGACTGACTGACTGACTGACTGACTGACTGACTGACTGACTGACTGACTGACTGACTGACTGACTGACTGACTGACTGACTGACTGACTGACTGACTGACTGACTGACTGACTGACTGACTGACTGACTGACTGACTGACTGACTGACTGACTGACTGACTGACTGACTGACTGACTGACTGACTGACTGACTGACTGACTGACTGACTGACTGACTGACTGACTGACTGACTGACTGACTGACTGACTGACTGACTGACTGACTGACTGACTGACTGACTGACTGACTGACTGACTGACTGACTGACTGACTGACTGACTGACTGACTGACTGACTGACTGACTGACTGACTGACTGACTGACTGACTGACTGACTGACTGACTGACTGACTGACTGACTGACTGACTGACTGACTGACTGACTGACTGACTGACTGACTGACTGACTGACTGACTGACTGACTGACTGACTGACTGACTGACTGACTGACTGACTGACTGACTGACTGACTGACTGACTGACTGACTGACTGACTGACTGACTGACTGACTGACTGACTGACTGACTGACTGACTGACTGACTGACTGACTGACTGACTGACTGACTGACTGACTGACTGACTGACTGACTGACTGACTGACTGACTGACTGACTGACTGACTGACTGACTGACTGACTGACTGACTGACTGACTGACTGACTGACTGACTGACTGACTGACTGACTGACTGACTGACTGACTGACTGACTGACTGACTGACTGACTGACTGACTGACTGACTGACTGACTGACTGACTGACTGACTGACTGACTGACTGACTGACTGACTGACTGACTGACTGACTGACTGACTGACTGACTGACTGACTGACTGACTGACTGACTGACTGACTGACTGACTGACTGACTGACTGACTGACTGACTGACTGACTGACTGACTGACTGACTGACTGACTGACTGACTGACTGACTGACTGACTGACTGACTGACTGACTGACTGACTGACTGACTGACTGACTGACTGACTGACTGACTGACTGACTGACTGACTGACTGACTGACTGACTGACTGACTGACTGACTGACTGACTGACTGACTGACTGACTGACTGACTGACTGACTGACTGACTGACTGACTGACTGACTGACTGACTGACTGACTGACTGACTGACTGACTGACTGACTGACTGACTGACTGACTGACTGACTGACTGACTGACTGACTGACTGACTGACTGACTGACTGACTGACTGACTGACTGACTGACTGACTGACTGACTGACTGACTGACTGACTGACTGACTGACTGACTGACTGACTGACTGACTGACTGACTGACTGACTGACTGACTGACTGACTGACTGACTGACTGACTGACTGACTGACTGACTGACTGACTGACTGACTGACTGACTGACTGACTGACTGACTGACTGACTGACTGACTGACTGACTGACTGACTGACTGACTGACTGACTGACTGACTGACTGACTGACTGACTGACTGACTGACTGACTGACTGACTGACTGACTGACTGACTGACTGACTGACTGACTGACTGACTGACTGACTGACTGACTGACTGACTGACTGACTGACTGACTGACTGACTGACTGACTGACTGACTGACTGACTGACTGACTGACTGACTGACTGACTGACTGACTGACTGACTGACTGACTGACTGACTGACTGACTGACTGACTGACTGACTGACTGACTGACTGACTGACTGACTGACTGACTGATAATTATCTAGGTTCAGGCACTTCCTGCCTGGCGATTTTGAAGAAATTTTGCAAGTACATTGCTTTGGTGGTTCATAATCCCGTTACAAAATATCAGATCGATTCTATGTGTGGTATTCGATATATTTAGTTTTTTGACATTATTTTGTCGCGAAATTAAAAGCAATGGTAAAATAACAACTCCTGCCTGAGCTGCAGCAGCTAGCTGTGGAGTAGGAACGGTGGAGTGCAGGGCTGTCTGAGATAGAATTCCATCCAGGCGGAATTTCTTGACTTTGACTACACCCCTCCTGCCCGCCTTTGCCTTGTAGGAGCAGCGCTGCTGGCTGAGTCTACACTTCCTTATCAGCTCTCAGGTATAGACAGAAAATAGTTGAGTTGTCAATAAACATAATAAAATATACAACTGCAGTAGGATTATATTATTATTCCACGAATCCTTGGGCTGATTATTTTGCATAGGATATATGTAGAAAGTTCTTAAAAATAATATTCTTATTTTTTTTTATTACATAGGATTAGCATAATTTTTTAGCTGAAGCATTAATAGTGCAAATTAATTTAATTATATTTTAATACCATTACTACATTGGCATAAGATAAGTTTTAACATTTCTTACAAATATTATAAAACACAATAGTGGTGCGAGCATGAAACTCAAATCACGCAAATTTAAAAGAACCGGGTGTGTTGTCATAATATCTATCTCCATAGGTTATTTTGCTTGACTGGGTCTTGGTGCGGCTTTGCTTTTGGGACGGGGTGCTGATTGAAAGGGGGGTTGAAGGGGGGAACTGTCCCCCCTTTTCACTTTGACTGATTTGCGGTTTTGTTAAAATTCTTGGATATAGTTGTTGTGATGCTAAAATTTAATTTGTCTTTTGATAATGTATTATTTTGTTTCATATTGTTTAGACCTTCAATTTTCATAATATTAGTTGAGTTTTTGTTTATACATTTGCTCTATCATATATTATATAATTTGTATTTATTCAAAAAATTGAATGAGACTGTTATCACTATTATTATCTTACTAGAACTACTGACACTATTGTGGAACAGCTAGGATATTTGCGCTTTGTTTTGTGTGTTTGTGTTTTAGTTTTAGTAACTATAGCTACCCCTTTGTATTGTTAGTTTCGTTCTATAATGCAGCATTGGTTGATTGCCTTAGCAGCCGGTGTTGTAAAATTCGTATGGAAATGGAGTCTGCATTTATAATATAGGGTGGTTCTAGGGTGGGTTCAGGGTCATCACTCGCTCGGTGTCCTGGTTGTGCATCATGGGCATTTTTTCATAAATATTCGGTAATCTTATATCTTGTAAACGTGCTTGATAATGAAATTATTTGCTTCATATTATATTTTTGTTAGTGGTAGCAAAGTTTTTTATTATGTGGGACGATCCACAAAGTCAGCTAGCCTCACGCCTTACAGTTTAGACAATTGTTTAGTTTAGGCCTACTTACTAGGCCTACAGCTGACTGACATAGTTCATTTGTAATAGTCTTGGCTAGGATTCTTCCCCCGGGCTCCTTCCAGCCAGCTTGCTGGCTTTCTAGTATATAATATATATTATTATAACACAAATTCCCTGTTATATACCTGTATCCGCCTTTGGGTTGGGGGTGGTGCAGATAGGGAGGTTATGGGGGGCTTTTTTCCCCTCTATTTGATTTAATGGTGTTTGGTTAAATTCCGAGTTTGTGATACAGTAGAATCGCTCAATATTAATCTGTATCTCATAACAGAGCCTCGTGGTGCGCGAAGGCCTCACGAACGTGTATAGCTGTAATCACAGACTTGTTCGTTAGTATATTATAGTTCATATATCGGTACCTTTGTCAGAGAATCCACGAAGCTAAGGAAAATCAACTACTTTCGCTAAGAAAGATTTTCCTTAGCGGATATGGTGCATTCATAGTGGGCGCTTTTACGTTTGTGAGACAGATCGGGGATGAGATTAAGATTAGTTTTTTTTATTCCATTTCCATTATTCCATTTTTATACCCTTTAAAATTTGTCCTGAAATTTTGCATGTATATTCTATTCACTAAGGCGCAAAGTTAGGGCTGGGTCTCATATCTTGTAAAAAATGTCAAAGAATTCAGAAAAAAGTCTATGGAATTCAAATCAACATTTATTACTATTTGTAGCAAAACTGTAGTAGATATGAACTTACTACTAGGATCGGCATGCTGCATTGCAGCTGCATTTATAAGAATGCTGTGCCGGCTTGTCGACAAAATTGCACCGCCACAACTCCCTATCACCCATGACATTTGCTAGATCATCCGCATCTACAAGGCCACTGTCCTTTAAGATGCGTCTCAAGAAAGTCATGGGCTGTCCACCATGCTTATTCACTCCATGAGGCTGCCAAAGTACAAGATTATGCACTGGCTGGTCATCAAGGCGAAAGCAATGTCCTGCAAAGCGGAGGCGATTTTGTTCTAGTGTCAAGCTTGGGGGAACCAATGAGACACCTCCAATGTTATATAGTATCTGGTTGGAGATGTGTGCATTGTACTTGACACAATGAACCCGGCGTAGCATTCTTGTGAATGTGCCATCCAGAGATTTGGTGTCCTCAGAAGTTAGAGCCAAGCATGGACTCCCATAGAGGAGTACTGGAACTACTGCTGCTCTAAATAATCGGACCTTTAGTTTCCGATTAATTCTCGGTGACTTCCAAATCCTGTGGAAAGCCTATTCAAGGCTGCCCATGCCTTTCCCTTACGTATTCGAAGGTCCTCACCTGACTTCCGGATCCATGATTCCAGGTAACATAAGTCGTCCACATGCTCAAGCATACCATCCTTTGAGTTTATGCTCATCCGATCAGAGACTTGCTGAGGACTTTCAAAGTTAACTGTCAAAATTTTGGTCTTTCTGGAGTTAATAAAAAGACCAACACTAGAAGCAGCATGTTCTAATGAGCTGAGGAGACGTGGGCTCCCTATAGTGATTCTGAGAGTACTCATAAGTCATTAGCCAAGTCTAGATCAGTTAGGTACTTGGTAGGATTTCCTCGACTTCTGGAGCCAGTAGGTGGAGTTATCATCACCCCATCATCATTATGATGATCTAAGGGCATGCGTAGAACATAGTCAACAACAATTATGAACAAGAATGGTGCAAGTGTGTCTCCTTGGAGGACGCCCCATAACACTTCAAATGGTTCTGTGTCACCGTCAACAGTAGACACAAATGTTGTTGAACCATCGTATACTGATGTGATTGCTGCAATAATTTCGTCAGGAATCCAATATAATGAAAGTATGCTGAACATACGTGAGCGGGAGACTGAATCAAAGCCTTGAAGAAGTCAACAAAGATAACAGCCAGATGCCTGTCTTTCTTTTTTGATAACTCTTCAATTTTCCTTCTAAGTACAAAATGGGCTCCATGGTCCCACGACCTTTACGGAACCCATTCTGATTTCCACGGAGCAGTATCTCAATGGGATCCCTGATGCGATTTAATAGAATTCTATTGTATAGCTTTGCAGCAATCGAGATCAATGAGATTCCCCGATAAGAACCATAGATTGTTCCTATATTTTTTATAATATTGCTCTTTTTCCGGATGGGATATAAGTGATGCGTATAACTTATTTTTCATCATATTTGATTGAACCAGTGATGTGGTCATCCACTTTTTTTGGGGATTTTATGTCGCTTTACTATTTTTTTGTGAAGATGTTTTTTTAGCAATGTTGTTATAAAAGGTTTCAAATTTTTTATTCGCTGTAGTTGTGTTGTCGTTGTATGACCAGTTTTGATAATTGCGTATGTCTGACATATAATTTGCTGGTTTGAAATTTGAATAGTCGTATATAAATTTTTCTTGTTGAGGTGCGAAAAACTATGAGTATTTATGTATGACAACGAACGTATCTAAGTGGTCAGTAGTACCAAGTTGTCCAGTGAAAACGCCAGAGGTGAGTATTTTACTTGAAATGTTTGTAGATATGTGGTCTATTATAGTTTTAGTGTGTGGTGTAATTCTAGTAGGTTTGTCAATTAGTTGTTCAAGTCCATTAGATTCTGTTTGTAAGTAATTAATGGCTGAGTTTGATCGTTTTAGTAGGTCAATGTTAAAATCGCCAATACGTATTATGTATGTGTCCTGATGATTAACTGTGGCAATAGTGTATTTAGGTTTTCAATAAAGTCGTTAATGTTGCATGTGTATCTGGTCTGTAGATAGTGCCAAGGAGAAGTTGTTTATTTGTTTGGGAGGTGTTCCGTGTTCTAGAAATAGTTGCAAATGTGGATTCACAGTTGGGTAGTGTCAGGTCTTTTCGTTCTGTAATATTTATACCTTTTTTTGTGTAAATCGCAGTACCGGCATCGCCTCTGTTTTTCTTACCCATGGTGCCTTTTATGCACCATACTCAAGATACATGGAAACACAAAATCGCCAGGTGCATTAGTAAGTCAATGCGTTCATGCTCTGGCGCACAATTCAATCATATGCAGCTATCTAACGGTAAATTGAATACTAAGCCTCAGACAACTAATGAAACTACAATTATTGTGGTATATCGTATATGGCCTCCATTTCTTAAAATTCGTTTAGCCAGTTGGGCTCATTATGTGCCGTACAGGGGATCCCTTTGCCATTTCCTAATTCTGTGGTCAGTCCAGTAGGCCTTTCTGTTTCATGAGTCGGCAGCCTTAACTGCTTCTGCGATGGCAGTATATCGATCACAGCCGAATGAAGCCGTGTGTGTAGTTGTGTGCAGTTGCAATATAGGACCAATCATGTCGTGGTAAGGTAGATTTCTTAGATCTGCTAGTGCTGAGACTAAGTCTTACCTTAGCCCCAATAATAGCTCCTGAGTTTCTTACGAAACAAAATATGGTCTTTCTTGGACTTGCGACCACTGGGTCCAGTGCGTGGCCTCAGCTTTCCATTTTCCTTCTTGAACTGGGTCCAGGTTTAGAACAACAAATTTGGATTCATGAAATCCTGAAGATGGACTGAAGTTCAGTTGGCACTATTGCTATTAACAGAAAAGCTAACCAAAAACCCGATTATGAATTGATGCTGATACACTCCATCAGTAGCTTCTTGTAGATTGTGGTATAAATTTTCCACCTCCTCTACTGACATTGGGACAACACTAGTGGGTTAATAATAGCATACAATCAGAACCACTTTAGGAAACTTCTTAGCCAATCTTCCAGAACATGAGAGAGAAGTGATGATGCGGTTGCATTCATCACTAGACAAATTCCTCCATTACCACTGTCATCTGCTGAGGAAAGCCGCCTATCACCTCGCATGTCCTTAATCAGAACCTTGCCAGTCTGCACAGACCGCATTTGGTGCTCTTGAAGGTGCTCCACAATGCTAACGCAACATCAGGGTTGTCTGTTCATCCTGTCACCTTGGGGACCCAAGTGTTAGGGTATTAACTGAGGCTAGTCTAGAGACTTGCCTCAGGTTCGCCAATAGCTGGCTTGGTTGGGGTGGTAGACTGAACAATGTCATTGAAAGAACAAGGTTAACACAAAATAATAAATTTACAATTGATTACGTCACCAACCTCATCTCATTCTAGGATGCAGTACCGGTACCTAAACGTAAAGAAAATGAAAGTATTTAATATTGGCATCATACACAATGTACATGAATGTTAGTAAGATATTTTAACCAAAATTGGATACCATCACATATACATTAATACAACAATACCATTAGCTTCCAATATGCTAGCTGTAACTGACAGCAAATTCACTCAACAATAATAAATTAACGAAAATAATGCAAAAGAAAACAAATATAGCTAAAAGAATATTATTCCCCTGATTTACAGTCAAATCATCTTTCAATTAAATTTTACAAGCAATAAGATGTACAAGATTACTAAAATTTCAATATTCGTGATATACTGAAATTACAATTTTCCATAATTATGGCAAAATAAGCTTTACTTAATTAATATCAAATTACACAATATGTCTTTTACTAGAAAGGAGCAGGTTGCAGTGGCATTTTATTCTAACCAAACCAATTAACGAACTGATATCAATAGAACAGGTTTCAGTTTAATTTTTGCAGATAATCGAAAAATATGTTATTGGTACAACGATTTTCGCCTGGAGAATTTTGATTGAGTTGAAAATGCCCACCACCGTATTTTAGTCTATAAATATTGGCCCTACTAAAGGCCCGTTTCCGCGCTGCTTTTTTTGCGAGCTTTATTACAAGCTTTTTTTAGTTAAAACAATTTCAAGAAATTAATTGCTTCTAGATGAATCTGAGAACTTTCGAATGTTAAAACCTAAAATTTAGAATAAAGCTTGGAAAAAAGCTAAAAAAAAGCTAGAAAAATAGCTCAAAAAAAAGCTGGGTCGAATATTATAATTATCTATTTCTATAACATTCATATTATATATTTATTTTAACTGAACGTTAGAAAAGGCATAACAAGCTTAAAAAAAAGCTCAAAAAAAGCTTGAAAAAAAGCAAAAAAAAAGCTAGAAAAAAAGCAAAAAAAAGCTAGAAAAACAGCTCAAACCTCAGAATACCTCACATAAAAAAGCAGCGCGGAAACGGGCTTCAATGGCTTACTGTATATAAAAGTTTAAAATGTTTAGAATATTAAGGAACATAATTATTATTACATTGTTTGGTGTAACCAAAGGTAACCATTGTAACTAATGGATAAGGTTCACAAAGTCTGGATCACTGTCAGTCAGGTTAGTTGAAATCAATGTACAAAGTTAGAGTAGTGATCCAGGCAGAAACTCATCATGTAGGTCAACTTAACATATCATGTGAAGGTATAACTATGCACTTCTAGAGTATGCTGATTGGTTAAGATTCGATGGATACATAGATCCATCTTCTTTCCCGTTGACATTATAACCAATCATTTCGCTAAGAATATTTGTTTAACAGTGTTACTTACAGTTTTCACACTGATATATTCACAAATCGTAGAATATTTTATTTATTTAAATATTATTTATTTCTTTTAAATGGGGAAGCAGGAACTGTTGTTTATTGTTGATTTTTTATTATTATTGCAATATTGCTTTTTTAATCGAAAATTTACCGAATTAATTAATATTAAGAATATAATATTACATTAAATGCTTTTTCGTACAATATTATTTTGCATTGTATCCTTCTATAATAAAACCTCAACAAACTTGAAACCATTAAAGATCCCACAAATGCGTTGCCAGATTTATTTTCATATTGTTGCCGTACGGGGTGTGGTGGTCCCCGGTAGTATCGAATTTTATGTTTATTATTACAGTATGTTAAATAGATAATAGATAAGGCTAATTGTTAATTGATGCGACCGGGTGGATCTGTCTTGTTATTTATAATTCACCTAATTTAATTTAAAGTTACTGTATAACTAAATGTATATCCGTAGTCGTATTGGGTTTATTAAAGTGGTGAGTTTTAGATAATTTAATTGAACAGCGTGAAGGGGGGGGGGGGGGGGGGGGGTGATATTGCGTGGTGGCAGATACACAGGAGGTTTTTAACTGCGAAGTGAACATCTTTTTGGATTTATTACAAGGAGAACAGTGAGAGAGGTCTTAAACTACACAGAAGCTGACAGAATAAGTCTCCAGGGGTGCTGGGAGTTATAAAGTAACTGCGCTGCAATTCGACCCTCTTGTATGGACAACTGATGTAAGTCTGGGCGTTGCCATTGGAGACCACGGCCACAAGGATTCTACTCGTGGAGCTGTACTTAATTATTTTACACGAGATTTTATTGAATTGAAATTCGTGATAACTTGGCTTCAGACCATTGACATTGTTAGATATTGAAAACCTAAGTATAGACTTTATATCCTCCGCAGGCTTTTTATTTATGATATTTGTTAAGGAATGATGAGTAATTTAATTAAGAGTATTTTGATAAAACCGGAATCGGTAGAAACTCTACAGACACATTTGTGCAGCTTAAAATGTTTGTTTCTCGAACATAAACCTCTTCACCTGGGATCTGGGAAAAAATCTGGGAAAATAACTTCTCACATAAACAAAATTCGATATTGTCATTAGTGAAGTTGAGTCAAGATAATATTAAGTGACAAGAAATTGTTGTTTTTTGTTGTCTACTGTACAAGAAATTGCTTTTAGGTTTGTTTTGGTTCGATATACTAGCCAGAAATTATATACCCAAAATCTGGAAATAAAACTGTAGTTTTTAATGTATTGAAGGCTATGAGAGTAACTGCTTATATTGTGATTCCAATATATTCCCTGTTCATTTAATGTTTACCGCCACCACCACAATAAACATTGTTCCCATTCTCTAAAAGAAATTACAACATTTAACTAACTAACTATGGAAGAATGTAGCCAGTAGGTGGAGTTATCATCACCCCATCATCATTATGATGATCTAAGGGCATGTGTAGAACATACCTCAATTATGAACAAGAATGGTGCAAGTGTGTCTCCCTGGAAGACGCCCCATAACACTTCAAATGGTTCTGTGTCACCGTCAACAGTAGACACAAATGTTGGCGAACCATCGTATACTGATCTGATTGCTGCAATAATTTCATCAGGAATCCCATATAATGAAAGTATTCTGAACATACGTGAGCGAGAAACTGAATCAAAGGCCTTGAAGAAGTCAACAAAGATAACAGCCAGATGCCTGTCTTTCTTTTTTGATAACTCTTCAATTATCCTTCTAAGTGCCAAAATGGGCTCCATGGTCCCACGACCTTTACGGAACCCATTCTGATTTCCACGGAGCAGTCTCTCAATGGGATCCCTGATGCGATTTAATATAATTATATTGTATAGCTTTGCAGCAATCGAGATCAATGAGATTCCCCGAAAAGAACCATAGAGTGTTAGGTTGCCCTTCTTGGGAACTGGCACCAACATATTTGTTTTCATTTCTTGTGGGACTCTTGTTGTTCGGTACATGTCTACTATGATGGGATAGATGAGCTTTAAACACTCCAGTATTTTAAAGACCTCAGGGGGAACACCATCTACTCCACTGGCACGATTGGTCTTAATGCTCTTTGCAGCAAAGGAGATATCGCCAATGGGAATATCTGGGAGTACAGACTCAGACACGTTTACTTCTATAAAGTTATTGTTCCTAATGTATCAAACAAAGAAAGATTAGACATTAATAACAAAACTAAATGCAAGCGGCTTGAAAGTAAGGAATAAACTACAAATAGATTTATCGAATGCCAATCATTATTGATATAATAGGCGAAACTAAGGAAAATGTAGCATTCCAGAAATCTATGGAAGAGGATAGTTAAATACATTTCTACACCAGATTGTCACACCATGTCTGATCAAGCCAATAGGTTACAATGGTAAACAATAGTGAACAGAGCATAGTTATTCATCAAAAGGGGAATATTCAATGTCAGTTGAACATGTTAATGAAACGACATTAGTGTTCGAAATGACTTTATGTTTGAATTCCGAGAAGATAATGTTATATAATTAATTTTGTCATGGAATACCCCCATAGTATCATAAATAATTAATTAATACCCAGCTATTTCCCTTATTATAATGTTAAATTAAAACCTATGGCATTCCACCAGGGTGAATGGTTAGACAGACAGCGGGGCACCGGGGCGGGGGCGGTAATTGGATGGTATTTCCGCAGATATTATTTTTCCTCATATGTGTCCAACACGAATTCTAAGTATTAATATTAACATAATATATAAATAATGATTATTACATAATATTTTAGCATATATTTAATTATCCAAATCTTTTTTTTAGGCGAACTTAG
Source organism: Nemertoderma westbladi (assembly GCA_032718475.1). Lineage (NCBI taxonomy): Eukaryota > Metazoa > Xenacoelomorpha > Nemertodermatida > Nemertodermatidae > Nemertoderma > Nemertoderma westbladi. Next base: position 11,784 of record JAUCBJ010004727.1, read on the forward strand.
TTCCAATAACTAGAGAAAAACGAAAACGAATTTAGTTCCAATGCATGCGAATTTAGTTCCAACGGATGCGAACTTAGTTCCAATGGAAGCAAATTTAGTTCCAATGGAAGCGAATTTAGTTCCAATGGATGCGAATTTAGTTCCAATGGAAGCAAATTTAGTTCCAAAGTTTCAGGTGTGGTGCGAGCCACGTAGTTGGCGAAGAATCTGTTTAATGACACTATTAGGTGGATGGTTAAATAATAATTGTAAATAAATAAAAATGGCACAATGTGCATGACTTGAGTATATAATACTACAGACTCAAGTCAGTCAGCATCAGGTATACTCGTGATTAATATATATTTCAAAATGTGTAATTATACATTTAATTCATTAATAATAATTCGTTTTTTAAAAATGACAGAAGGACTTTAGAATTATTGTTGATCCTGACCCACCCGAAATAGTGGCAATACGCAATAGGCTTCGCATACTACGTCGATATCCCCACGATTGAAACATTGGAACTAAATTCGCATCTATTGGAACTAATTCGCATCCATTAGAACTAAGTTCGTTTTTATATTCTGGGATTGGAACTAAGTTCGCCTCGATTGGAACTAAGTTCGCTTTGTAAAATTTATTTTGGAACTAAATTTGTTTCAATTGGAACTAAGTTCGCCTCGATTGGAACTAAGTTCGCTTTGTAAAATTTATTTTGCAACTAAATTTATTTCAATTGGAACTAAGTTCGCCTCGATTGGAACTAAGTTCGCTTTGTAAAATTTATTTTGCAACTAAATTTGTTTCAATTGGAACTAAGTTCGCCTCGATTGGAACTAAGTTCGCTTTGTAAAATTTATTTTGGAACTAAATTTGTTTCAATTGGAACTAAGTTCGCCTCGATTGGAACTAAGTTCGCTTTGTAAAATTTATTTTGGAACTAAATTTGTTTCAATTGGAACTAAGTTCGCTTTGTAAAATTTATTTTGGAACTAAATTTGTTTCAATTTTTTTTTTTTTTTTTTACTTTACACCTCCAACGAGGTAACCAATTATATTAATTATATATTTATTAGCACATTAATATAATTGAATTGCAATTATTACCCATCACCATTGTTATTAATTGATTACTTAGGAGCACGAGTTGGACAATATACTACTTATGGTGTGGCCTGAGCGGGCTAGCATGTTAGAGTTTTGTTGCGAGATCAGCCATTATGGGGCATTGGGCGCAAGAGAAGGCGTGGTAACGGTCTGGGCAGGGAAGAAGGCAAAATCGGCAAATACAATCGGTTGATAGTGTGTGGAAAGGCTGTGAGTTCGTGCATATTTTGTGGTGAAACCCGTGACACGTGGCTCTCGTGACCACATGACGGTTCTTCTGATTGGATAGTCGCCAAGTAAATGAGTTGAACGCAGGACCGAGTAAATAATTCTCAGTAACAAAGTTGAGTTCGCGATTTGTTCGAAATGCATTATATTGATCAATCAGGTCGCGGGCGAATAGATTTTGAGTTTTTAGAAGATGTCGTCAATAAGCGAATTTTCGTTTACGAGGTGTAGCACCATTGAGGACGAAGCACGGATATGTAGCCCTAGAAGCCGCTTTATGTATGTCGATTTTATTCTGTCTAGATCTTTTAAATTTGATATCGTTAGAAAGCGAGAGTAGACGGCTAGAGCATACAAAGCCATTGGTGCAATTTTTAATTTAAATAATTTTAAACCTGCGTCAACGGACAATAGCTTGAGATTCCTTATAGACCCTATTGTTGCATAAGCTTTTTTCTTCTTCTTTTTAATGTGCTACGAGAAACAAAGTGATGGCTGAAGCGTGAGTCCTAGGTATTCGTAATTGTTACAGATGGTGACGTTATTTCCATTGTAGCTAAAAGTGTCGGTAGTAGCGAGACGACCCCCTTTGCGGAATTTTAAAATTTTAGTTTTGTCGAGGTTGACTTCCATTCCGTTACGAGTACACCAGTCGAGGAGAATGTCTAGGCTGCATTGTATTTCATTCCTATCGGAAGAGTAGAAAGCGAGATCGTCAGCAAAAAATAGAAACTTTAGAATCGCACATCCTTGTTGTAGTGCTTTAGCTAGGTCGGCGATAAAGAAATTAAAACATGGAGGAGAGAAGCAGTCGCCCTGCAGAATTACGCGGAGTTGCTCGATTAGGTTCGATAGACGAAGGCCATCGTACACCTGAATGTAATTTTGGAGTAAATCTTTTATCAGAACAAATAGTTTTCCTTTAATCCCGAATCCATATATCTTATTTAATAAAACAGCTCTGTTGACAAAGTCGAATGCCTTTCTGAAGTCTACAAAGGCGACATACATTTTCCGTTGTGATGACAGATTGGATTGCAAAGCCAAATTGATATCGGATATAAGTGCGTTTAGTGCCTGTAATGTAGATCTGCCTGGCATGAAACCGTATTGTTCCCTAGGTATCCGATGAGACGTAAAGCATCGGATGCATTTGTTTACGATTGAAGTGAGAGTTTTCAGTAACATGGAGATGAGTGCAATGCCGCGGTAATTATCTGGGTTTGAGAATGCCCCTTTACCTTTGTAGATGATCATTATTATACACTGTTTCCAGATTTGCGGTAGTTTACCGATATCGAGACAGGCATTGTATAATAGACAGAGAATTGTTATTATAAATGGTTTGGTTAACTTGAGATGATCGTAGAATATTCCATCTACTCCCGAAGCTTTGTTATTCTTGGAGTCGTTTATACTGGCGGATATTTCCTCTTCCGTAATCGGCGCGTTGTACCATTCCTCCCCCTCAAGTTCAGCCAATGAAGGGATTGGAACTGGTAGAACATTGGGGGGATCTACTCTAACACCAAGAAGGTTGCGGAAATGTGTCTCGAGTGTATCTGAGTCTATTGGTGCAATAGTCCGTTTGTGATCCTTGGTGATTAACCACGGTTTAACCTCGGAGTCGCTGACCAATTCTGCCAGTGTAGCTTCCTCGTAGGCAACTCGTTTCCGTTTGAGGAGCGACTTGTAGCTTTTGTGGATATTCCAAAACTGCGAGCAGTCCATTGCCGAGAGATTACGACGAGACATACAGTGAATTAACTGTTTCTTTAGAGTCTTGCACTCGAGTCATACCACAGTTTTCCATAGTGGGGTTTGCGAGTGGATGGTGTGGAGTCTGCAATTGATTGAGTCAGTAGGTCTGTAGCTGCATCTATTTCGTTGTTAGATAGAAGTAGCCTAACCATTGGAATATTGTGGTGCGATATAAATGCGTTACGATCGATCTGCCTTGACAGACGAGGAATGGGGTTCGGTAATTTTGAATCATGAATATCGGCCGGGAAAACAAACTTAATGGTCACCGGCTGGTGTTTCCTTATGGGATTTGACAAGATTATTGTAGGCGGTAGCAACATAGGAACAATTACTGGGTAACTCACGAATATTAAATCGATTACACTTTCACCTTGTGGTGATATGTATGTCGGGATATCCGGGGAGCTGAGACAGCTAAACCCGATGTTGGTCAGATCGTCAACTAAATCGGAACCGCGAGATCCGTGGTCTAGTCTGCAATTAAAATCTCCCGCTATAACAATAGGGGTTATGTTTTTGGTATAAGACAGTGCTTCAGTTATTTCCATAAGTATTTCATCCAGTGGGGTTTCGGGGGTGAAATAGAAAACAATAAAGAAGGATACCAAGGTTTTGATAACAATGTATTTATTTGTTTGTTTCACACAGGAAGGGTTGAGGTGCGGCCTGCACAGAGTCATAAGGCCGCCAATAGGGCGCCCTCTGTTTAACTTTGTCGCAGGGTGAGTAAAAGAGTAATACGAGTTAGAATAAAATGCTTTGTCTGTGTACATAGTTTCAGTAAATAACACGACATCGGCCTTACCATATAATTCAGATTCAGATAAATTGTCTACTAAATAGCGGAGACCTTCCACATTCCATAGAAGTAGTTGTACCTCCGTGCTCCTGTCCTAGTCGCCGGTATTTGTTGAGTATTGCTGTGAGCTGCTGGAGGTTCCACCTGCGAATTCGCATTCGGGGCGCCGACGTAGACCGAGCGCCTCGCGTTCGGCGTTCGTGAGTTGGTAGTTCCGGATTGTGAGACCCATTTCCCACAATCCAGGGTCCATTAGGGTGTCGCGATGTTGTTGATCGCATGTGATATGGAAACTTAGATAAGGCGAGTTACCATCTTTAAGCGGTAGTGGAGTTACGTCATCAAAAGGGATTCCTTGGGATTGAAGAAAGTCAGCAACTTCCTTGCTTGTTGTCGACGGGTCTAGTCGGCCGATATGAACATGCGCATTCCCGACGGCTTGGACTGGGTTTCCTTTGGCAACACTAAGTGGACCACCAGCTCTGCAACCTTGTATCGCCGGGGCGGGGCGACGGAAGTTGCGGTCCGTATCCGTGGCGTATGGTCCGTTATTCGACGGCGGTGAGTGTGGATCTGGAACCGTGTTTCTTTGCACGACTGCACTGTACGTTGACCTGCCGGGTCTGGGTCCTGGAGTAGCCATGGTAGATGGGCCGAGTTGCAGGAACTTCAAGAGCTCGTCCTTTGCGGCCACAGTTTCTTTTCGCGCATCCGCCGTTTCTTTCCGTGATTCGGCAAGTTTTGCCAGAGTTGCGGTGAAATCATCTCGAGACCTCGAGTGTAGCGAGGTCAAAGCGCTTAATAGTTCACTCAGCTGGGTCTCTTGGTCACAGGTTACATATTTCTTTGTTTTTATTACTGCGAATAACGACAATATATCATCTTTAACATTATCAAAATTGTCAGCCATTTGCAGGTAGCTGGTATGTCAGTCAGTGGTACACCAGTATCAGATAGTAGATTCTTAGGCTCCCTACTTACAGACTTGTTTCAATTGGAACTAAGTTCGCCTCGATTGGAACTAAGTTCGCTTTGTAAAATTTATTTTGGAACTAAATTTATTTCAATTGGAACTAAGTTTGCCTCGATTGGAACTAAGTACGCTTTGTAAAATTTATTTTGGAACTAAATTTGTTTCAATTGGAACTAAGTTCGCCTCGATTGGAACTAAGTTCGCTTTGTAAAATTTATTTTGGAACTAAATATTGTTTCAATTGGAACTAAGTTCGCCTCGATTGGAACTATCGCATTTGAAAATGTGTGATTGGAACAAAGTTCGTGCTACCGGAAATTTATCTAGATATACAACTCCTTGTGTTTGTTAGTCCATGGGGCCGGTCTGACGGGCGGGCGCCGACCTTTCATTCTACTGTGCTTTGACGCAGTTTCTACGAATTCCGCTTCTTTTAGAGGTTACCGCCACCGAATGGTTACGATTGGAATAACTTGCGCATATATTCGTAGAATATATGTGGGATTTACGATAAACTGTAATTGAACCGAAAACATTTAACGTTTACTTTAATGGTGTATTAGATTTTTAGCAAACCTTGCAACCAAGTTTGTCACCAAAATGTATTGATAATCTTTTTACTAGCACTTAGTAGATAAACCATACATTTGGGATAACAAGGTTCTATTAACATACTGTAGTAAAAATGCATAATTATATTTTCATTCTTCGATGTAGTCGAACAATACTCGAGCGATTCGGCTAAAAAATTCACGATTCTGTAAAAAGTGGCGTTTCGGCAAAAATGTTTAACTGCATGATTATCAGTCGACACATGTTATCTGGTTGATACAACAAGTGAATTCAGTAGTTAGGCTATCCTATCATGGCCTACTATATATACGGCCTAACAGGCCACCTTGAGAAGCCTTAAAATTTAAGGCCATTGTAGTTTCTACATTCTACATGGATTATTGCACGGAAAATCCTTTTTAACAACTGTTTTCGAACTTAAATTTTGTGACGAATCTAGAAGTGATACCTATTTCTAAAAAGATTGCATATTTTTCGAGTTACTGCACTTCAAGATATTTTATTAAAGTTTTTGTAAAATATTTACCTATTTAACTACATTTGTAATTATGAATATCTTTTGAATTTTACTATTTCTAAAACATTAAATTTACAGATACATCCCATTTATGTACAAAATATATATTAAAAAAACTAAAAACTCTGAAATAACTATTAAACTAACTAAATTGATGTACAGCACAAAAAATTAATTAAAATTAAATTGAGCACAATAAATCAATTAAAATTAATTACTTCGATTAATAGATTAGTATTATTTGGAACGCTGTCGCTTTTTGAATGCCATAACGCTATCAATCCTCCATCCTTCAGTAATTTCCTTCCGCGCATTATTAAAGAATATGTTTACTATGGTACGATGAAGCATAGTGGCCTTCATCAGGTGCCTGTCGCAGAAAGTTATTGACATTGAAATGCCATACGCGTCCAAGAAATGCATCGCCGCCAAGCGAACTGGAATGCCAGACTTCAAAAGGAATCCCTCAGCGAAGTCTAACCTCGCAAAGCAATCTGCGACTAACTCTGTAAATGTAGTATTTGGTATGGTTAGCCCACCCCGATTGAGTATATCCATATAATCATCTGCCGATGTTGTCCCCACAGGTTCGTTCATATCAACTGGGTCTTCTAGAACGAATGAAGGGCAATGTTCACATAAGCCCTTTGATGACTTCTTCAGCTTTCTTGCTAAAAAGCCAGATATGTGTTTTACCACTTCTGTACTATCTGGTGACAATTCAGAAGATTTAATAGAACTAAAACGCGTTCTGCATTCCTAACCTCTCTCAAACTCACAAGGAATCTTCCACCACTCATCTGTCGATATTGGCTATACCGCAACTCCAGCGGGTCTGAATTAAATCTCGAAGTTAAGACATAATCATAACCATCGACTAAAAGGTCATCGCAAAGGTCAGCCACTGAACGACATGTCTGTATCAAAGCAGCAGATGTATGTGGTGTTAAACTCTTTCCTCGCCACAACCGTGTATCAGTACCCACTGTCTTAAACCACTTCTCAACCCAATCAGGATCAGCTACATCACGGAGAAAGGTAGGTTTATTGTCGCCAGTCACTACAGCATTACCCAGATAATTAGACTGGTGGAATCGTTGCTTGGAATTATTTATGACCCATTATTTATGAATGTGCAATTTAGCATCACATACATCTTTCATTACCAACACAAATTCATCCACTAGCCAAACTGATGTTGCTGATATGACTGGCACAGCACGAACCACATAGGATTTTCCGTGTTTGGCACCCACTATCCATGAAACATAGAATTGCTTTGAACATGTTACCATCATCATTTACGCCAACAAATTCGCCCTGACTATAAGATGCCTCCATCTGTAACTTCATCTCATCACATACCAATGTGACATCGGCATCAAACAAACCATCCTCAACCATTCGGTGCAATGCTTTCATACTGTCAATGCCTCCCTTTTGCAGTTTATTTAGAAGTGTAAGGGATGGTAACTGAATTTCCCTTTTAAGCAGAGTATACGCCTGATAGGAAGTGTAACCGAGTCTAGCCGTAACATAATTATCCTGTCAGCCTGTATGCGCGCCAGACAAGACATCTAAATGCGCGCCACACGCACCTTCGGATGCGCTCCACATGTTGAGCAAACTCTTCCTAACTTCCAACCTGGGCCTTACATAAACGTAATGCTGAAATCAGAAATGGCCTAACCCGAACACCTAAACCACATAAGGTAAACAGTACCGGTAGCTAAACGTTAAACAAGCAGTGGTACAGTACGGGTAGGTAGAGCTTATAGAGATATACCAGTCTGCCAGTACAGCTGTACAGCATACGGCAGTACGGCTGTATGGTACCTACATCGGTTCGGTGGCTGTGGCTGTCAGCGTGTAGTAAGCTGTGACTGGAATCAGGTCTGCAGGTAATGAATGAATGGCCTTAAATTTCTAGGCCTCTTAAGGTGGCCTGTTAGGCCGTATATATAGTAGGCCATGATCCTATACTGTATAGTAGATTCATTAATGGCACATTATTCATGCCGCCATGAGTGGTATGGAAGTAGGTTGACATGCCTCGTTAATGTTTGTAAACCTCATTAAGGGGGGTGGGCGCATTTTCTGACCAAAAAGACGAATTTTTGAAACATATCTTATCTGATGCAGAATTTCATGCTGAATCCAAATATGGAAACCGTTTTCCACTCCGCCCCCGCCACTCGATTCAGGACACCTTGTTATCCCTTATTCGTTTGTTTCTAGCCTAACAATTTTTTCGCGCATCAACCCTATTACAGCAACTAACAATAATGCACTTATTCTATAAAGTTCAATTATTTCACTAAAATGTCCTCTTACTTAATGTAGATGTGCTAAAATTGAATTAATTTTGTCTTTGTTCATGGCAACTAACTTACACCCTCGTATGGTAGCCCACACCATTCAGGACAACAAACAGTTAATGGGGGGGGGGGGGGGGGGTAGCGCATTTTCTGAACAAAAAGTCGAATTTTTGAAACATTTCATGCAGAATCCAAATATGGAAACCGTTTTCCCATATCTTGCTTAGTTTTCGAGATATATGGGATAGAAGATACTGGATCCAATATATCGCAATATCGGTAAAGGAGATGAAGTTTGGGGTTTGCATTCAATTTCTGCAAATTTCTGTGCTCAGTGGTGCCAATTGGATGTCTCCACGAGAAAGAGCACAAAATTTTAATTGAGAAGTTATTTTTTTATGATTATTGGACCTGCTTGTCAGTTTATAAGACAACTTCAAGTCTCCGGAATGAAGACGGGACTCGAATAAGTGACTCTGCGGTCTTTGCGGGATTACACAGAATATACTTATCGGTCATTGGAGATCTTCAAAATGTATAATCTCCAGTTCTAGTGGTCGTATGAAGTTCGTTTTAGGCTCATTCGAAAGCTCTTTTCTTAGAGAACAAAGTTACCATTTGATTTAATACAAAATGGTTATGAAGCAACATAACATGAATTTGGGTAAAATATGCCTTGCAAATTTTGTTCAAATTGTGATTGCTGAGACAGCCAAACCAAATGGTAACTTTGGT
>JAUCBJ010004728.1:0-27162 GCA_032718475.1 Nemertoderma westbladi
TCAGGTAACAGCTTCTTACTGTTTAAATACAATTTATAATATTTTCTGGGGGCAACGTGTTGATTGTTTCAATATTTAAACCATTTTTAGATCTATAAATTTAATATAATAAAAAACGGATATGTATATAATATATATTATATATATGGAATATCTACATATATACTCTAACTGGTTCATATTATCATGATAAATATAAATATACGCAATCAAACCTCATTATTAATTAATTAAATCTCTGGCTCTGGTTACTCACTTTGATTAAATACAAATGGGTGCCAAAGATGAGAATTAACTAACATCAGTTCAAAACATTATATAAAAATTTGAAGCGTTAATTATTATTCAAATAAGTAATATTTAATAAAAATTATCAAATAAATTGATTATTCGTAATAAACTATAAATTATCTCGATGGGGGAGTGTAAAGTTCCGAGTATCTGTGTAATCGGCGCCGGTATTTCGGGTTTATCGAGTGCGGCTCGGATATTAAACGACGGGCGAACGGCCAACGCGAAACTAACCGTAATAGCGGATAATCTATCGCCCAATACGGTGAGCGACGTGGCCGTGGGGTTCTGGGAACCACTGCTAGATAGTGATACACCACGCCATCTAGCGTACCGATGGGGTACAGCAACGTGGGACCATATGATGCAGCTGTATAGACAAGGTCGATCAGCTGATATTGGAATTACCGTAACCCCTGGTTACTATATGTCAGACTCTAAGGAAACTGCTAATGAAAACATCAAATGTCTGCAAGAGTTTAAGATATCGAGTCACCATTTACCAAGCGACGAGGTTAAACAGCTGTTCCCCCTCACATACCATAAACTAAACGAAGTTGTGAGTTGGACCACGGTAATCCTGCAATTCGAACGATATTCTAAATACTTAACGGAAATCATCGAGAGCAGAAAAGGAGTGATTGTTGTTGACAAGACGAGGTTGGAAGACCTCGAATACGATATAGTAGTGAATTGTACGGGATTGGGGGCGGCGACTTTCGTTGGGGATACCGATATGTATCCGATAAGAGGCCAAATAACCCGGGTTTTTGCGCCGTTTGTGAAGAATTTTATTTCTTGTTCGGAAAGCAACGAACTCGGTGACTTTGTGCACGTTCACCCAGGGGTGGAAGGGGAGGTGCTGATTGGTGGGACGTTTATAAAAGGGAGCTGGGACACCGCGGTCTCCAAGCCAACGAAATCGCGCTATATGGAGGGGGCCGAGGAAATTGCGCCGGGAGTTAAATTCGCGAAACATTTGGGAGATTTAGTGGGTTTGCGGCCCGGGAGAGAAGGGGGCGTCCGGTTGGAGACGGAGTTCGTGGTACGTGGAAGTCGCCGATTGGCTGTGGTGCACAATTACGGACACGGGCGGGCCGGCGTTACTTGGCATTGGGGTTGCGCCGGGGATGTGGCTGAGTTAGTAGCTGGTTTGGTTGAACAGTACCCTTCCTGGAAAGGGAGCACTCAAACTAAATGACTTGAAAAACTGTAAATCAGCGATTAATTATTTATTGTCCACTAACTTTTATATTAGTAAAAAAAAGGGAATAAAATAATACTTACTCATTATATTCCCTCACACTATAACGTTCATCAAGAGTATTATCCCATAAACGGTTCAACTTATTTTTAAGAAAACATTTTTACCCTATATAACGGCCAACTTGAGGCAAACACAAAACCCTCAGAGACAAAAAGTGTTTCTTTATAATCACAAACATTATTTCACTCTATTTGTGAAACATTCATTCACCTACGTATTGGTTGACCAATCTCAACAACTCCCCATGCAGTATCACTGCTGCCTGTGATTAATACTATCTGATGGTTCTATTTATCTATACTCACCATGGCAACCAGTATGGATACGATCAGCTGACTCTGTTTATGGCTGTTCCCCTGGTTCTGCGGTACCATCTGCAGCTCCATTTGTTTCAGTATGAGGTCTAACATTGTAATAAAACATGACAGTTCGGATTGGTCCTCAGGTACCACTTGGTCTTCCTGTGTCTTATTGTCACCCCGGTAACGCTGTGACGACTTGCACAATGAAGCGTCAGTGTCTGGGTCCGCCACCATGATGCAGTCGGTGAGGAGACTGGTAGGCGTGCCGGGCTGCTCTTTGGAGAGGAAGCTGCCAAGGATATTGAGACAACCCTCGTGGAACATGGATAGGAGAATGTTTAAAGGAACTGGAAAAGTGACAAAAATAAACAGTTATAATAGATACTAAAACGATAATAAATAATACTATAATTAAACGAAACAAAATAACTGTTTACATACTTCTCTATGTAAAGTAGCACTTTACAGTGTTCTAATCCGGGAGGTTTGATATAAGAATAAACATCGTAAATTAAACCACATCCAATAAGCAGAACACTGAAAAGGCATTTAGCAAAAAATATGTAGCTGTTTATTTAAAAATTTTAACATTTCGAAACGAATGTATGGAAAACTTTTGTAAATTTAGATAATTAACAAATTTTCGTTCCAGCTTTGCTAAATGAGTACTGGAGTTTCCTCTGGGGAGTATAGTTCTGGGGGGACCGCACGCGGAAATAAGTCGCAAGACTTCGTGTGTCTTCCCTGACCTAACGGCCGAAGAAATCTTTTTACTTTACTTTACTATACTAACCAATAATATCGAGTTGGGACAGTATGTGTAGCCAGGACAGACCCTGGTCCTGTTCCGATAGACTATGAGTAGTAAACCTTCGAGACATAAACACGTAAAGTTTCTCGATAGGGAAACTCAAGGGACACATATCCTGGTCGAATATCTTGGATAGAGTAACCCGGAGTTGTTTCTGATCAACTTCGTTCACGTGGTTGTCAATGGAAGACAACCACCGCGGCATAATGTGGTCCCAAACCTCATAGGTTATTATGTTGCTAAGTAACAAAAATAACAATAACCAATGGGGTGCTTGATGCTGTGTAATCAAGCATTATATAGAGTTTTGGTATAGCATTAGTCGATCAAGACTTACACAAAGGGTAGTTGTAATATAAAGTACAGCCATAATATAAAGTACAGTAGCAATATAAAGCACAGTAGTGATATAAAGCACATGAGTAATATAATGTACTGACATAATATGAAGTAGTGATAATATAAAGTACAGTAGTCATATAATGAATAGTAGTACTAATAATATACAGTAGTAATATAAAGTAAAGTGTAGTAATATAAAGTACAGTGGAAATATTATTATATTGTTATTGTATTGACTAGTAACTTACTACGGCATTAAACAGAACAGTTTGTGTATACCCTCGCTGTGTTGCTTGCATCGACTAGCCAGGGTGTCCCAGTAGCCGCCTACCCTTGCGAACTGGTCCGGGTAGGGTAGCAGACAGTGGACGAATACACTGAAGTGGGAATCCATGATGGCTTGGAGGAAATGGGTTACTACCTCAGGTTTAAGGCTCTCTAGGGATACACCGACGGCATCGTTGGATAAAAACGCTGGAAAGAGAAAAATAATAGTAATCGATTAAATATAAACGTCGAATTCACCTTCTGTATACAATTAATGGTATATCTTTTTCGATAAATCTCGAATTTACAATAATTATGAACTAAAACATTGTATATATTTTGTTACAGCATGTCAATCACTTATTTGTGCTCTGTTGAAATCCGACATTTCGGGATTTCCGGGATCGGGACCGGGATTATCACTCTGGGATCTCGATTTTCGGGATCGCGATTGCAATTTTGGATAAATTTCCATAAAGTTATTAGTATTAGTATAATAATTTTTGTTAATAGGGTTTTACTGGGCGGTGATTATATTTAAACTGTAACCTTTCTGATTTGACGAAATTTAAACTGTATGTCTGTCTCTTGGTCTGTCTGTGAACACCACAGACTGTCGGGCGCTACTCCTATCCCATGATTTACTCCCAGTAATTTACTGGTCCTCATTTTATCGACCCCAGTGGATGAAAGGCAGAGTGGACCCTGGCGGGGCTGAACCTACAACCATTAGATTGAAGACCCGGAGCTCAACCAGCTGAGCTACCCCGCCATTTCAGCTACCCCGCCATTTGAGAAATCAATAAAAGTAACAAAAAAATCAATTTATGTGTTTTATCTAATTTTGTATATTTATTTTACGTATATAGGCCTAAATATTTTTTTAACCCAATAGATTACTTAATAATTACTTAATAATGAAATTATTATTAATTTATATAAGTGATGAGCTGCTGACAGCTGACCAGCGGGGCCTGGCGAATGGAATTAAAAATCTTCCTCACAAGGGGGTGGGATGCAGAGTCTCCAAGGGAGGGGTCATGGCCCCCTTGGCGCCCCCGGCTACGCCACTGGTTTAAACACTAAACCATAGTACATCGCCTCCAAACCAATAGAACATCGCCTACAACCTACCTGTAACATCGAACCAATAGAACATCGCCTCCAACCTACCTGTAACATCGAACCAATAGAACATCGCCTCCAACCTACCTGTAACATCGAACCAATAGAACATCGCCTCCAACCACCTGTAACATCGAACCAATAGTACATCGCCTCCAAACCAATAGAACATCGCCTCCAACCTACCTGTAACATCGAACCAATAGAACATCGCCTCCAACCTACCTGTAACATCAAACCAATAGAACATCGCCTCCAACCTACCTGTAACATCGAACCAATAGAACATCGCCTCCAACCTACCTGTAACATCGAACCAATAGAACATCGCCTCCAACCACCTGTAACATCGAACCAATAGTACATCGCCTCCAAACCAATAGAACATCGCCTCCAACCTACCTGTAACATCGAACCAATAGAACATCGCCTCCAACCTACCTGTAACATCGAACCAATAGAACATCGCCTCCAACCTACCTGTAACATCGAACCAATAGAACATCGCCTCCAACCTACCTGTAACATCGAACCAATAGAACATCGCCTCCAACCTACCTGTAACATCGAACCAATAGAACATCGCCTCCAACCTACCTGTAACATCGAACCAATAGAACACCGCCCCAACCTACCTGTAACATCGAACAAATAGAACATCGCCTCCAACCTACCTGTAACATCGAACCAATAGAACATCGCCTCCAACATACCTGTAACATCGAACCAATAGAACATCGCCTCCAACCTACCTGTAACATCGAACCAATAGAACACCGCCCCAACCTACCTGTAACATCGAACCAATAGAACATCGCCTCCAACATACCTGTAACATCGAACCAATAGAACATCGCCTCCAACCACCTGTAACATCGAACCAATAGTACATCGCCTCCAAACCAATAGAACATCGCCTCCAACCTACCTGTAACATCGAACCAATAGAACATCGCCTCAAACCTACCTGTAACATTGAACCAATAGAACATCGCCTCCTGTAACATCGAACCAATATAACATCGCCTCCAACCTACCTGTAGCATCGAACCAATAGAACATCGCCTCAAACCTACCTGTAACATTGAACCAATAGAACATCGCCTCCTGTAACATCGAACAAATAGAACATCGCCTCCAACCTACCTGTAACATCGAACCAATAGAACACCGCCCCGACCTACCTGTAACATCGAACCAATAAAACATCGCCTCCAACCTACCTGCAACATCGAACCAATAGAACATCGCCTCCAACCTACCTGTAACATCGAACCAATAGAACATCGCCTCAAACCTACCTGTAACATTGAACCAATAGAACATCGCCTCCTGTAACATCGAACAAATAGAACATCGCCTCCAACCTACCTGTAACATCGAACCAATAGAACACCGCCCCAACCTACCTGTAACATCGAACCAATAAAACATCGCCTCCAACCTACCTGTAACATCGAACCAATAGAACACCGCCCCAACCTACCTGTAACATCGAACCAATAGAACATCGCCTCCAACCTACCTGTAACATCGAACCAATAGAACACCGCCCCAACCTACCTGTAACATCGAACCAATAGAACACCGCCCCAACCTACCTGTAACATCGAACCAATAGAACATCGCCTCCAACCTACCTGTAACATCGAACCAATAGAACATCGCCTCCAACCTACCTGTAACATCGAACCAATAGAACACCGCCCCAACCTACCTGTAACATCGAACCAATAGAACACCGCCCCAACCTACCTGTAACATCGAACCAATAGAACATCGCCTCCAACCTACCTGTAACATCGAACCAATAGAACATCGCCTCCAACCTACCTGTAACATCGAACCAATAGAACATCGCCCCAACCTACCTGTAACATCGAACCAATAGAACACCGCCCCAACCTACCTGTAACATCGAACCAATAGAACACCGCCCCAACCTACCTGTAACATCGAACCAATAGAACATCGCCTCCAACCTACCTGTAACATCGAACCAATAGAACATCGCCTCCAACATACCTGTAACATCGAACCAATAGAACATCGCCTCCAACCAACCTGTAGCGTCGAACCAATAGAACATCGCCTCCAACCTACCTGTAACATCGAACCAATAGAACATCGCCTCCAACATACCTGTAACATCGAACCAATAGAACATCGCCTCCAACCAACCTGTAGCGTCGAACCAATAGAACATCGCCCCAACCTACCTGTAACATCGAACCAATAGAACACCGCCCCAACCTACCTGTAACATCGAACCAATAGAACATCGCCTCCAACCTACCTGTAACATCGAACCAATAGAACACCGCCCCAACCTACCTGTAACATCGAACCAATAGAACACCGCCCCAACCTACCTGTAACATCGAACCAATAGAACACCGCCCCAACCTACCTGTAACATCGAACCAATAGAACATCGCCTCCAACCTACCTGTAACATCGAACCAATAGAACATCGCCTCCAACCTACCTGTAACATCGAACCAATAGAACACCGCCCCAACCTACCTGTAACATCGAACCAATAGAACACCGCCCCAACCTACCTGTAACATCGAACCAATAGAACACCGCCCCAACCTACCTGTAACATCGAACCAATAGAACACCGCCCCAACCTACCTGTAACATCGAACCAATAGAACATCGCCTCCAACCTACCTGTAACATCGAACCAATAGAACATCGCCTCCAACATACCTGTAACATCGAACCAATAGAACACCGCCCCAACCTACCTGTAACATCGAACCAATAGAACACCGCCCCAACCTACCTGTAACATCGAACCAATAGAACACCGCCCCAACCTACCTGTAACATCGAACCAATAGAACATCGCCTCCAACCTACCTGTAACATCGAACCAATAGAACATCGCCTCCAACCTACCTGTAACATCGAACCAATAGAACATCGCTTCCAACCTACCTGTAACATCGAACCAATAGAACATCGCCTCCAACCTACCTGTAACATCGAACCAATAGAACATCGCCTCCAACCTACCTGTAACATCGAACCAATAGAACATTGCCTCCAACCAGCCTGTAGCGTCGAACCAATAGAACATCGCCTCCAACCTACCTGTAACATCGAACCAATAGAACATTGCCTCCAACCAGCCTGTAACATTGAACCAATAGAACATCGCCTCCTGTAACATCGAACCAATATAACATCGCCTCCAACCTACCTGTAGCGTCGAACCAATAGAACACCGCCCCAACCTACCTGTAACATCGAACCAATAGAACATCGCCTCCAACCTACCTGTAACATCGAACCAATAGAACATCGCCTCCAACCACCTGTAACATCGAACCAATAGAACATCGCCTCCAACCTACCTGTAACATCGAACCAATAGAACATCGCCTCCAACCTACCTGTAACATCGAACCAATAGAACATCGCCTCCAACCGACCTGTAACATCGAACCAATAGAACATCGCCTCCAACCTACCTGTAACATCGAACCAATAGAACATCGCCTCCAACCTGCCTTTAACATCGAACCAATAGAACATCGCCTCCAAACCAATAGAACATCGCCTCCAACCTACCTGTAACATCGAACCAATAGAACATCGCATCCAACCTACCTGTAGCGTCGAACCAATAGAACACCGCCTCCAACCTACCTGTAACATCGAACCAATAGAACATCGCCTCCAACCTACCCGTAACATCGAACCAATAGAACATCGCCTCCAACATACCTGTAACATCGAACCAATAGAACATCGCCTCCAACCTACCCGTAACATCGAACCAATAGAACATCGCCTCCAACCTACCTGTAACATCGAACCAATAGAACATCGCCTCCAACCTACCTGTAACATCGAACCAATAGAACATCGCCTCCAACCTACCTGTAACATCGAACCAATAGAACATCGCCTCCAACCTACCTGTAACATCGAACCAATAGAACATCGCCTCCAACCGACCTGTAACATCGAACCAATAGAACATCGCCTCCAACCTACCTGTAACATCGAACCAATAGAACATCGCCTCCAACCTGCCTTTAACATCGAACCAATAGAACATCGCCTCCAAACCAATAGAACATCGCCTCCAACCTACCTGTAACATCGAACCAATAGAACATCGCATCCAACCTACCTGTAGCGTCGAACCAATAGAACACCGCCTCCAACCTACCTGTAACATCGAACCAATAGAACATCGCCTCCAACCTACCCGTAACATCGAACCAATAGAACATCGCCTCCAACATACCTGTAACATCGAACCAATAGAACATCGCCTCCAACCTACCCGTAACATCGAACCAATAGAACATCGCCTCCAACCTACCTGTAACATCGAACCAATAGAACATCGCCTCCAACCTACCTGTAACATCGAACCAATAGAACATCGCCTCCAACCTACCTGTAACATCGAACCAATAGAACATCGCCTCCAACCTACCGGTAGCGTCGAACCAATAGAACATTGCCTCCAACCTACCTGTAACATCGAACCAATAGAACATCGCCTCCAACCTACCTGTAACATCGAACCAATAGAACATTGCCTCCAACCTACCTGTAACATCGAACCAATAGAACATCGCCTCCAACCTACCTGTAACATCGAACCAATAGAACATCGCCTCCAACCTATCCGTAACATCGAACCAATAGAACATCGCCTCCAACCTACCTGTAACATCGAACCAATAGAACATCGCCTCCAACCTACCTGTAACATCGAACCAATAGAACATCGCCTCCAACCTACCTGTAACATCGAACCAATAGAACATCGCCTCCAACCTATCCGTAACATCGAACCAATAGAACATCGCCTCCAACCTACCTGTAACATCGAACCAATAGAACATCGCCTCCAACCTACCTGTAACATCGAACCAATAGAACATCGCCACCAACCTACCGGTAGCGTCGAACCAATAGAACATCGCCTCCAAACCAATAGAACATCGCCTCCAACCTACCTGTAACATCGAACCAATAGAACATCGCCTCCAACCTACCGGTAGCGTCGAACCAATGGAACAGAGCCGCCAGCAGATGACCCAACTCCTCTATTACCACATCATCTCCAGGTCGCGGTTTGCAGTACTGAATGAGGAGCCAGATAGCGAAACGGCTTAGTAGTTTACGGTCCTGGTATATATAGCTGATGATTGGCGCGCTATCATCCGTTACCTAGGTGATAACCCAAACAAGGTATTTCAGTACAAACATTATTTTGTCTGTTTACAATAATTACTGAATATTTTACGTAATAAAGAAATTACAGTTACCAAAGAAACAATTAATATTAATTAGCAGTGTCAGTTACGTAGAAATCACACTTTAATCATTATTGCATTATGTAGTTAATGTATACCATATAATGTAATTAATTATTATCTTACAATGGGTTCAAACAGATACAAACCTAACTTAAACAAGTGGAGCAACCCAACTGTTAGCGATCTGTTGCATCGGCCATCGGCCACAAAGCCGACACTGCGGGATATATTGGCCGAAGTGCCACCCAAAGGAATTCGCCTTCCCCAATACGACGTAAGTTATTAAATTACATTTTATATTCATTCCAGTTGGCGTGAATCAAGCCGTGAAATAGAGTAAAATTATTGCAGGGCTACGTAAAAGTAAAAAGGGAAAAGTTACCTTCGGCCGTTAGGCCAGGGATTACGCACAAAAAACTTACGACCTTTTTCCATTACGGTCCCCCCAGCCCCCAGAACTATACTCCCCAGAGGTAACTGCTACTCTTTAGTTACCATTAAGGGATGCAAGGATGAGAAGTGTCCTGGCTTAATTTATTGCATGGCTTGATGGCTACATGGCATTCATTCATTCATTTGTTTAGTCGAATAAAGTTATAGACAATAACAATATAATTATTATTATACATCAAGTAAAAATCTGACAATCTGATGAATACAATTAGATATAGCTTATTAGTAGTGTCGCCAATAATATATTTCTAGTTACAGGAAACTGCTTGCGGTCATTAAACGAACTTGTTGCCACCTTAGGATTAAAAATCCAATCTAAGGAATCTATTTATGTATTTGTCAGACTATGTGGAAGTAATTGATGTTAACGACATACTGACTAACAGGGGGTTGTTATGTATATATTAACTTTAAGGAAGAACAGGAGTATTACACCCCCAATAAAAAAATATAGAATCAGGACATTTAGCCCAAAATATACTTCTCGACCCCTAGGGTCATCGAAGAACAACAAACACACAAACACAAACAAATATAAATACATGTTAAACACACAGGGTATGTGTCGCAACCCTAACCCTAAGCCTACCCGCCATACACTAAATGATACCGTTAATAAACTGCACAAAATATATGACATTTTGTCGCCGTGAAAAGGGTAAGACTAGGTCAAAAATAATTATTTTGTAAAAAATAAATGCGTTTCAGGTGTCTCGGACCAGTACGCGCTAATCCGCGACACCCTCGTCAGTTGGACAGGGGATTAACCAAGCCAAGTTAGCCAATTAAGTTAACCTTAAGTTAAGTTAAGCTAATCAAGTTAGCCAAGCCAATTAGCCAAGGGTTAGGTTAGGGTTGTGACACACACACACCCTGTATGTTTAGGATGTATTTATATTTGTTTGTGTTTGTTGTTCTTCGATGACCCTAGGGGTCGAGAAGTATATTTTGGGCTAAATGTCCTGATTCTATATTTTTTTATTGGGGGTGTAAGACTCATTTTCTTCCTTTAAGTTAATATGTGGAAGTATTCCGAAATACGGCGTTGTCAGAAATATTACAATTTAACATTATACCGATGTCGAAAAAGTAATGATATTGAAATATTATTAAATTAATTTACCCGGTGAATACTTAGTGACAAAAATGCAGGCAAAAAAATGGCACAAAATAAGATAATAATAAATAAAAGATTAATAAATAAAATTCACAAAAATCCCATCAATAAATAATGAGCCCAATATTTTGATATAAGCCTACTACAGCTGGGGTAATTAAGTAATAAATGTTATTACCTGAGAACGCATGCAATAAAAACTAATTAACAACTATAATGGAATGGGTATGGGGGTTCCAGCTGCATAATTTTCAAGTACAATTAATTTAATGTTATAGTAGAAAATAATTAATTTCCATGAAAGGACTCATGTAAATTATACTTGGAAAATTTCTAAACTTTTACCAGACTACATGTGTACCAAGTTTGAATACATTTCGGTTTGATCGAGTTATTAACGTTTGAAATATTGGACACGACAGAACGACATGTTGATTAATGGTACCCCTCACTAAGGCTCACCTTACTAAAGTGCCTCGCCCCATACACAAATGTAATTTTTGTGCTCGGACACAATAAAATAAATTTTCCACATTCTGTCCTCCATCATGTCTGCCAATATTTTCACATCTTCTCATTTTACATTCTCTAGGCAAATAACTTAAATTTAATTTTATTTCGATTTTGGGTTATAACCTGGAGAAACAATACAAATTTGACATCAAGAAGCATCACTTAATAGATTTACGGGGTAAGTGATTGTACCGGAGTATAAAACCACTGATGTAATTAATGTATGTACAGAATTCCTCGGATGTAACAACCAGAGATTGCAACGAACCCTGGAGGGTAAATCCCAAATGGTGCGAGCGCTTACAGGGGCCCATGGTTGGAAGTCCGTACAGACACGGGGACGAAGTCATTGTCGACGCACCTGGTATCCGTAACCACTTAACTCTGAGACCAGGTGAGTGGGCGGTATTAGTAGCACGAAGTGGGGCCTACGCGCAGCACGGGAGATTCATTTATGTTCAGTGTCAACTCGAAAGAATTGTATTGTAAGAAAAATAAGAGGGACGCAAAATGGGCAACTGCAGTCGATTTAAGACCTCACAGAAAATCAGTCTGAGGATTATAATATATGTCAGGAATCAATCAGGGAGAATTGATTATAAACATTAATACGAAATGGCTGAAGGTTTTCATTTCAAACATTTCGCCATCTAGCGGTAGGCAGGAAAATTGCGGATGGTTTAGGTAATCACGAAGACCCATCCCGCCCCTGAGGTATATTATTATATGCAAAGTTCTAGCTTAAACGGCTTATAAACAAAGAAATACGAGGAAGCTTAACGTTTACTCATTAGCCCTCCAGCGGGCCCCTGGTATACTGATGGTGTTTGAAAGTTTGAAGTCTTATGGGGAGTCCTTTAGGGTGACACACTTGCACCATTCTTATTAGTAATTGTGGTTAATTATGTTCTGCCATGTCCTTCGACCATCTTAATAAAGATGAGGTGATGGTAATACCCCCTACTGGCACAAGAAGTAGATGAAATCCAGCAAAGTACCTTACTGATCTAGACTTTGCTAATGACTTAGGAGTACAGTCAGAATCACCGGAGGGAGCCCAAAAGCCCCTCTGCTCATTGGAGCAGGCTGCTTCTAGTGTTGGTCTTTTGTAAACTATAAAAACAAAAATAAACAAAATCATGACAGTCAACATAGACAGCCTCCAAGAAATGTCTGATCGTAAGGGCACACGATATAGGGACGGCTTGAGTGAGGACATGGATGACTTCTGCTACTTGTGATCAAGGATCCGTAAGTCGTATGAAGACCTACATAATACATTCATACGTAAGGGGAAGGCACGAGCAGCGTTCAAAGTCTGTCCAGGATTTGGAAGTCCCATAGAGTAAAACGGAACCTCAAGGGTCGATTATCTATGGCAGCAGTAATACCAGTACTCTTATATGGGAGTTAAAGCTGGGCTTTAACTGCAGAGGAAATCAAATATCTGGATGGCACTTTTACAGGAATGCTGCGCCGGGTTCATTGTGTCAAGTACAATGAACACATCTCCAATCAGGCTCTATACAACCTTGGAGGTGTTCCATTAGTCATTAGTTTCCCCTAGCTTGATACTTGCATGGAACCGCCTCCGCTTTGCAGGACATTGCTTTCGCCGCGAGGACCAGCCAGTGCATAATCTTGTGCTTTGGCGCCCACATGGAGCGAATAAGCATTTTTTGAGACAATTTCCGATTTATTGAGACGCATTTTAAAGGGCACTGACCTTGAAGATGCGGATGATCTAGCAAATGTCGTGGGTGATAGGGAGTTGTGGCGACGCAATTTTGTCGACAAGCCGGCACAACATTCTTAATATATATGCAATATATATATAATGCAGTGCAGCATGTCGATCGTAGTAGTAGCTTGAAAGTCTGATAAAAAATATCTACTTTTTGTCCTATTGACGCCTACAAAATCAACAAATCGACAGATTTAAAACCGACAAATAAATTAGCATGTCAAACTCGTTTTGTGACGATTTTACATTATGACAACAACTATTTGTAATTATTTAAACCACCCCCCCCCCCCCCCCCCCGTACTAACAATCAAGGATTTAATCTCTATATGTAAAGTAGCATAGAAAGATAGAACAGATTATCACTAATTATTATAATATTCTGTTTGGTCATAAATTTCTCCAGGATGGGAGGATATTCTCTTTGATATAAAGAGGACCGGACAATTAGTTCTAGAAACGCTAGCGGACAACCGATTTATTGCTGGTCTCAGAGAGGCTCCAATGTGGATGTACCCAATATATATGGTACCGGTAATCATCATTTGCATATTAGCAGGTTAAGTAATATTTAAATTTATTTAAAAAAATTAACGCTGATTATTAATATTATTATTAACGTGTTATTAATAATTAGAAACACAGTTAATTTATTGCTAAGTTTCCCTTCACCCCTAACGCGGTTGACTAATTAACTAAAAATTCCGATCCCTTATTTAGGAAACTTCAATTTACCCAAATTTATTGACATTTGTTACACATGTATAGAATAGGTCGATAAAAAATATCAAATTTTTTTTGATATTTTAATTTTTAATCTAATTAACATAATTCAGTTTACGCATTCGACAGAGTCATGTCTGTCTGTCATTGCTGTTTGTATGTCTGTCAAATTATAACCGACAGCCTAAACAGACAAAATGGAAGGTATCAAACACGAAAACCGACATCGGAAATAAAATCATCAACCATGAAAACCATATAACAAAATTTTTAGCTAGTTGGTATGCATTCCCATTACTTTGACAGACAGATCGTTGGACAGACAGACAGACAAACCGACAGACAGACATAGGTTTTGTAAAAATGAAAACTGACGTCGAAAAGGAAATCAGCAACCAAATTACCCAAATAACAAGTTGGAATGCTTTCCTTATATTTTGACAGACAGACAGACGGACATACAGACAGACACACCGACAAACGGACATACAGACAGACCGACAATCAGACATAATAGACTTCACTAAAAATGAAAACTGACTTCGGAAATGAAATCAACGACCAAAAAAACCAAAACACAAAAGTTTTAGCTAGGTGGCATGATTTCCAAATATATTGACAGACAGATGGTCGGACAGAATGATAGACTGACAGATAGAAATAATAGTTTTCGTTAAAAGATAACTCAGATGTATGGTATGAAATCAGCGACCAGAACCCCCATAACATAACTTTTAGCTATAAATAATGCTTTGTTATATTTTGACAGACAAACCGTTAGAAACACAATCCCAGACAGACACTTTTCACATACACTTACACAGAGTAAGGTTAACATTATCACTCATAACTTTTGAACTACATTAGCTATTAACAAACGGTATGAAGTTTTGAAATCCTCATAAAAAAATGCTCTAGAAGGGATTGACAATGAAAAATCGATTTTTTTTCCTGAATTAGTCAACCCCCCCCCCCCCCCCCCCCATCCCTTAAGTTCTATCGCGTTAGTTACGTTCTATCACAACGATTATCATCTTTATTTTTAACAAAATAATGCAATTAATTGTTTTTCTTCCAGGAATATCTAGTTGGCTGATATTTGAAGTTTTCATTCTATTGCTCGACGCTTTGTCGCCTTTCGTGGAACTTATAGTGAACGGACTGCGGAAATTAAGCTGGAGACATTATGACTCATCGTGAATATTTATTCTTATCGAGAAAATGCAAAAATGCGAGATTAAATTTAAGAATAACAAAACAATATGCAATATGCCGTTGAAATAATAAATTAATTTACAGCAAAAGCAATATTTATTTTAGGAAATATTTGCAGGAGGGTTATATCAGTTTCATACATAATTATTAGTGTTAAGAATTATTAAATTATTGCATACCGAGATATATTATTACTCTACATCAAAGGAAACCAACCAATTAGATACACAATAATTATCCCCGGCAACCAATCACATACCTGCATTGGTAAACTCTCTCCCATTTCTATAGAACGCGTGTCGCTTATTGGTTCAGCTTCCAGTAGTAGACGCACTACAGCCTCGACGAATACAACACGCTGACGCCCAGAATTGGGACCAGTCCAGGACCAAATGTTAGACATACTCGCCTGTAACACGTATAAGATACAGAGAGAGGGGCGCGCGGCTGGTATGTTCTAGGGCCCTGCATGAAGCATTACACCACTTTTTTTTTACAAACTTTCGTCTCAAAATGTACTGTACAGGTAATAAACAGTTTTATCTAGACAGTTCTAAACAGTTCTATTGATATCTGACCATTGAATAATTTATAAAGTCATAAAGGAATATTTTTACAACGATAGTCCGAGCCGAACCGAGAGAATGTCCAGTCCATCTTATCCAACATAATCGGGGCGCCATATAACCTCACCACCTCCCAGCTAATAACCAAACAGAGGAGCCTTCGGGGTGCCTCCGGTGTTTCGCGTTCCCCGATAACTTTTTTAATATAAAGGTTTATATTATACCGATCAATATAAGGCTAGCGTACACCGGAGCAGAGCAGCCGAGCTATTAGTGGCACACATTGGCCACACCATAATGATTCATCGCTAGTGGCCCCACAACACAACACTACGCCGCGCACAATCACAATGAAATATATCATAACAACTAAAATATTATAATGTGACGATGTGATTGCTGGAGACGCTATTTTATCCAAACCCCAAGCTAGTAATGGTTGTGCATAAATTAATATGTAGGCCTACATACTCTCTACCCCACTCTCAGTTTCCAAAACCCCCCACGAGACAGTTATAGTCTATCCAATTATAGTCTTTACTACCTACCTGAGTGATATGCCTCGAGTCCCCGTGATACATCTGGTTACAAGTCGCACACAACCTCATCGGTTTATTTTTATGATGTCGTGTGCAGTCCGGACTGTAACACGTTATAACGCAACGTTTATCGCCGTTCGCGCAGTTCTTATCGCAATAGCGAGAGACTTTATCCTGAGGTAAAACTATCGGAACCAATTCAACCTGTAAACATTCATTAATAAATAATCCTTAATTATTGGCTACTATATACACCATCTCCCTTAATACAACAACCAGAATCGGAGCCCCCCCATCCTCCCCTCTAATTTTTTCAAAATTCAATCATATGCTACGAAATTTGGTATGATGATAGTTCGACAATTGTTCTTACTGCTGGCAGAGCCGGATTTTTCAATTTATGACCTATTTTGGTAGAACAAGAAGTAACATTTGGTAATATTTTATGCAATGTAATCTAGATAACATTGGAACCGCTTTCATCTGCAATGGTGGGAATGTTGGAAGGTGGGTGGGAAAGTAGGGAGATGGGAATGTGGGAAGATGGGAATATGGGTGGGAATATGGGTGGGAATGTAGGAATGTGGGAAGATGGGAATGTGGGAAGATGGGAATGTGGGAAGATGGGAATGTGGGAAGATGGGAATGTAGGAAGATAGGAATGTTGGAAGGTGGGTGGGAATGTGGGAAGGTGGGTTGGAATGTGGGAAGGTGGGTGGGAATGTAGGAAGGTGGGTGGGAATGTTGGAAGTTGGGAATGTAGGAAGATGGGAATGTGGTTGGGAATGCGGGAAGGTGGATGGGCATGTAGGAAGTTGGGAATGTGGATGGGAATATGAGAAGGTGGGTGGGAAAGTGGGACGGTGGGTGGGAATGTGGGAATGTGGGAAGGTGGGTGGTAATGTAGGACGGTGGGAATGTGGGAAGGTGGGTGGGAATGTGGGAAGGTTGGTGGGAATGTGGGAAGGTGGGTGGGAATGTGGGAAGGAGGGTGGAAATGTGGGAAGGTGGGTGGGAATGTGGGAAGGTGGGTGGGAATGTAGGAAGGTGGGTTGGAATTGTAGGAATGTGGGTGGGAATGTGGGAAGGTGGGTGGGAATGTGGGAAGGATGGTGGGAATGTGAGAAGGTGGGTGGGAATGTTGGAAGTTGGGAATGTAGGAAGATGGGAATATGGAAAGGTGGGTGGGAATGTAGGAAGATGGGAATGTGGTTGGGAATGCGGGAAGGTGGATGGGCATGTAGGAAGTTGGGAATGTGGATGGGAATATGAGAAGGTGGGTGGGAAAGTGGGACGGTGGGTGGGAATGTGGGAAGGTGGGTGGTAATGTAGGACGGTGGGAATGTGGGAAGGTGGGTGGGAATGTGGGAAGGTTGGTGGGAATGTGGGAAGGTGGGTGGGAATGTGGGTGGGAATGTGGGAAGGAGGGTGGAAATGTGGGAAGGTGGGTGGGAATGTGGGAAGGTGGGTGGGAATGTAGGAAGGTGGGTTGGAATTGTAGGAATGTGGGTGGGAATGTGGGAAGGTGGGTGGGAATGTGGGAAGGTGGGTGGGAATGTTGGAAGTTGGGAATGTAGGAAGATGGGAATATGGAAAGGTGGGTGGGAATGTAGGAATATGGGAATGTGGTTGGGAATGCGGGAAGGTGGATGGGCATGTAGGAAGTTGGGAATGTGGATGGGAATATGAGAAGGTGGGTGGGAAAGTGGGACGGTGGGTGGGAATGTGGGAAGGTGGGTGGTAATGTAGGACGGTGGGAATGTGGGAAGGTGGGTGGGAATGTGGGAAGTTGGGAATGTAGGAAGATGGGAATATGGAAAGGTGGGTGGGAATGTAGGAAGATGGGAATGTGGTTGGGAATGCGGGAAGGTGGATGGGCATGTAGGAAGTTGGGAATGTGGATGGGAATATGAGAAGGTGGGTGGGAAAGTGGGACGGTGGGTGGGAATGTGGGAAGGTGGGTGGTAATGTAGGACGGTGGGAATGTGGGAAGGTGGGTGGGAATGTGGGAAGGTTGGTGGGAATGTGGGAAGGTGGGTGGGAATGTGGGTGGGAATGTGGGAAGGAGGGTGGAAATGTGGGAAGGTGGGTGGGAATGTGGGAAGGTGGGTGGGAATGTAGGAAGGTGGGTTGGAATTGTAGGAATGTGGGTGGGAATGTGGGAAGGTGGGTGGGAATGTGGGAAGGTGGGTGGGAATGTTGGAAGTTGGGAATGTAGGAAGATGGGAATATGGAAAGGTGGGTGGGAATGTAGGAAGATGGGAATGTGGTTGGGAATGCGGGAAGGTGGATGGGCATGTAGGAAGTTGGGAATGTGGATGGGAATATGAGAAGGTGGGTGGGAAAGTGGGACGGTGGGTGGGAATGTGGGAATGTGGGAAGGTGGGTGGTAATGTAGGACGGTGGGAATGTGGGAAGGTGGGTGGGAATGTGGGAAGGTTGGTGGGAATGTGGGAAGGTGGGTGGGAATGTGGGTGGGAATGTGGGAAGGAGGGTGGAAATGTGGGAAGGTGGGTGGGAATGTGGGAAGGTGGGTGGGAATGTAGGAAGGTGGGTTGGAATTGTAGGAATGTGGGTGGGAATGTGGGAAGGTGGGTGGGAATGTGGGAAGGTGGGTGGGAATGTGAGAAGGTGGGTGGGAATGTGGGAATGTTGGAAGTTGGGAATGTAGGAAGGTGGGTGGGAATGTTGGAAGTTGGGAATGTAGGAAGATGGGAATATGGAAAGGTGGGTGGGAATGTAGGAAGATGGCAATGTGGTTGGGAATGCGGGAAGGTGGATGGGCATGTAGGAAGTTGGGAATGTGGATGGGAATATGAGAAGGTGGGTGGGAAAGTGGGACGGTGGGTGGGAATGTAGGAAGATGGATTGGAATTGTAGGAATGTGGGTGGGAATGTGGGAAGGTGGGTGGGAATGTGGGAAGGTGGGTGGGAATGTTGGAAGGTGGGTGGGAATGTGGGAAGGTGGGTGGGAATGTGGGAAGGTGGGTGGGAATGTAGGAAGGTGGGTTGGAATTGTAGGAATGTGGGTGGGAATGTGGGAAGGTGGGTGGGAATGTGGGAAGGTGGGTGGGAATGTTGGAAGTTGGGAATGTAGGAAGATGGGAATATGGAAAGGTGGGTGGGAATGTAGGAAGATGGGAATGTGGTTGGGAATGCGGGAAGGTGGATGGGCATGTAGGAAGTTGGGAATGTGGATGGGAATATGAGAAGGTGGGTGGGAAAGTGGGACGGTGGGTGGGAATGTGGGAAGGTTGGTGGGAATGTGGGAAGGTGGGTGGGAATGTGGGAACGTTGGTGGGAATGTGGGCGGGAATGTGGGTGGGAATGTGGGAAGGAGGGTGGGAATGTGGGAAGGTTGGTGGGAATGTGGGAAGGTGGGTGGGAATGTGGGAAGGTGGGTGTGAATGTAGGAAGGTGGGTGGGAATGTGGGAAGGTGGGTTGGAATTGTAGGAATGTGGGTGGGAATGTGGGAAGGTGGGTGGGAATGTGGGTGGGAATGTGGGAAGGTGGGTGGGAATGTGGGAAGGTGGGTGGGAATGTGGGAAGGTGGGTGGGAATGTGGGCGGGAATGTGGGTGGGAATGTGGGAAGGAGGGTGGAAATGTGGGAAGGTGGGTTGGAATTGTAGGAATGTGGGTGGGAATGTGGGAAGGTGGGTGGGAATGTGGGAAGGTGGGTGGGAATGTTGGAAGTTGGGAATGTAGGAAGATGGGAATATGGAAAGGTGGGTGGGAATGTAGGAAGATGGGAATGTGGTTGGGAATGCGGGAAGGTGGATGGGCATGTAGGAAGTTGGGAATGTGGATGGGAATATGAGAAGGTGGGTGGGAAAGTGGGACGGTGGGTGGGAATGTGGGAAGGTTGGTGGGAATGTGGGAAGGTGGGTGGGAATGTGGGAACGTTGGTGGGAATGTGGGCGGGAATGTGGGTGGGAATGTGGGAAGGAGGGTGGGAATGTGGGAAGGTTGGTGGGAATGTGGGAAGGTGGGTGGGAATGTGGGAACGTTGGTGGGAATGTGGGCGGGAATGTGGGTGGGAATGTGGGAAGGAGGGTGGAAATGTGGGAAGGTGGGTGGGAATGTAGGAAGGTGGGTTGGAATTGTAGGAATGTGGGTGGGAATGTGGGAAGGTGGGTGGGAATGTGGGAAGGTGGGTGGGAATGTGGGAAGGTGGGTGGTAATGTGGGAAGGTGGGTGGGAATGTGGGAAGGTGGGTGGGAATGTGGGAAGGTGGGTGGGAATGTGGGAAGGTGGGTGGGAATGTGGGAAGGTGGGAATGTGGTTGGGAATGCGGGAAGGTGGATGGGCATGTAGGAAGTTGGGAATGTGGATGGGAATATGAGAAGGTGGGTGGGAAAGTGGGACGGTGGGTGGGAATGTGGGAAGTGGGAAGGTGGGTGGTAATGTAGGACGGTGGGAATGTGGGAAGGTGGGTGGGAATGTGGGAAGGTTGGTGGGAATGTGGGAAGGTGGGTGGGAATGTGGGAAGGAGGGTGGAAATGTGGGAAGGTGGGTGGGAATGTGGGAAGGTGGGTGGGAATGTAGGATGGTGGGTTGGAATTGTAGGAATGTGGGTGGGAATGTGGGAAGGTGGGTGGGAATGTGGGAAGGTGGGTGGGAATGTGAGAAGGTGGGTGGGAATGTTGGAAGTTGGGAATGTAGGAAGATGGGAATATGGAAAGGTGGGTGGGAATGTAGGAAGATGGGAATGTGGTTGGGAATGCGGGAAGGTGGATGGGCAGGTAGGAAGTTGGGAATGTGGATGGGAATATGAGAAGGTGGGTGGGAAAGTGGGACGGTGGGTGGGAATGTGGGAAGGTGGGTGGTAATGTAGGACGGTGGGAATGTGGGAAGGTGGATGGGAATGTGGGAAGGTTGGTGGGAATGTGGGAAGGTGGGTGGGAATGTGGGTGGGAATGTGGGAAGGAGGGTGGAAATGTGGGAAGGTGGGTGGGAATGTGGGAAGGTGGGTGGGAATGTAGGAAGGTGGGTTGGAATTGTAGGAATGTGGGTGGGAATGTGGGAAGGTGGGTGGGAATGTGGGAAGGTGGGTGGGAATGTTGGAAGTTGGGAATGTAGGAAGATGGGAATATGGAAAGGTGGGTGGGAATGTAGGAAGATGGGAATGTGGTTGGGAATGCGGGAAGGTGGATGGGCATGTAGGAAGTTGGGAATGTGGATGGGAATATGAGAAGGTGGGTGGGAAAGTGGGACGGTGGGTGGGAATGTGGGAATGTGGGAAGGTGGGTGGTAATGTAGGACGGTGGGAATGTGGGTGGGAATGTGGGAAGGTTGGTGGGAATGTGGGAAGGTGGGTGGGAATGTGGGTGGGAATGTGGGAAGGAGGGTGGAAATGTGGGAAGGTGGGTTGGAATGTGGGAAGGTGGGTGGGAATGTAGGAAGGTGGGTTGGAATTGTAGGAATGTGGGTGGGAATGTGGGAAGGTGGGTGGGAATGTGGGAAGGTGGGTGGGAATGTGAGAAGGTGGGTGGGAATGTGGGAATGTTGGAAGTTGGGAATGTAGGAAGGTGGGTGGGAATGTTGGAAGTTGGGAATGTAGGAAGATGGGAATATGGAAAGGTGGGTGGGAATGTAGGAAGATGGCAATGTGGTTGGGAATGCGGGAAGGTGGATGGGCATGTAGGAAGTTGGGAATGTGGATGGGAATATGAGAAGGTGGGTGGGAAAGTGGGACGGTGGGTGGGAATGTAGGAAGATGGGTTGGAATTGTAGGAATGTGGGAAGGTGGGTGGGAATGTGGGAAGGTGGGTGGGAATGTTGGAAGGTGGGTGGGAATGTGGGAAGGTGGGTGGGAATGTGGGAAGGTGGGTGGGAATGTAGGAAGGTGGGTTGGAATTGTAGGAATGTGGGTGGGAATGTGGGAAGGTGGGTGGGAATGTGGGAAGGTGGGTGGGAATGTTGGAAGTTGGGAATGTAGGAAGATGGGAATATGGAAAGGTGGGTGGGAATGTAGGAAGATGGGAATGTGGTTGGGAATGCGGGAAGGTGGATGGGCATGTAGGAAGTTGGGAATGTGGATGGGAATATGAGAAGGTGGGTGGGAAAGTGGGACGGTGGGTGGGAATGTGGGAAGGTTGGTGGGAATGTGGGAAGGTGGGTGGGAATGTGGGAACGTTGGTGGGAATGTGGGCGGGAATGTGGGTGGGAATGTGGGAAGGAGGGTGGGAATGTGGGAAGGTTGGTGGGAATGTGGGAAGGTGGGTGGGAATGTGGGAAGGTGGGTGTGAATGTAGGAAGGTGGGTGGGAATGTGGGAAGGTGGGTTGGAATTGTAGGAATGTGGGTGGGAATGTGGGAAGGTGGGTGGGAATGTGGGTGGGAATGTGGGAAGGTGGGTGGGAATGTGGGAAGGTGGGTGGGAATGTGGGAAGGTGGGTGGGAATGTGGGCGGGAATGTGGGTGGGAATGTGGGAAGGAGGGTGGAAATGTGGGAAGGTGGGTTGGAATTGTAGGAATGTGGGGGGGAATGTGGGAAGGTGGGTGGGAATGTGGGAAGGTGGGTGGGAATGTTGGAAGTTGGGAATGTAGGAAGATGGGAATATGGAAAGGTGGGTGGGAATGTAGGAAGATGGGAATGTGGTTGGGAATGCGGGAAGGTGGATGGGCATGTAGGAAGTTGGGAATGTGGATGGGAATATGAGAAGGTGGGTGGGAAAGTGGGACGGTGGGTGGGAATGTGGAAGGTTGGTGGGAATGTGGGAAGGTGGGTGGGAATGTGGGAACGTTGGTGGGAATGTGGCGAATGTGGGTGGGAATGTGGGAAGGAGGGTGGGAATGTGGGAAGGAGGGTGGGAATGTGGGAAGGTTGGTGGGAATGTGGGAAGGTGGGTGGGAATGTGGGAACGTTGGTGGGAATGTGGGCGGGAATGTGGGTGGGAATGTGGGAAGGAGGGTGGAAATGTGGGAAGGTGGGTGGGAATGTAGGAAGGTGGGTTGGAATTGTAGGAATGTGGGTGGGAATGTGGGAAGGTGGGTGGGAATGTGGGAAGGTGGGTGGGAATGTGGGAAGGTGGGTGGTAATGTGGGAAGGTGGGTGGGAATGTGGGAAGGTGGGTGGGAATGTGGGAAGGTGGGTGGGAATGTGGGAAGGTGGGTGGGAATGTGGGAAGGTGGATGGGAATGTGGGAAGGTGGGTGGGAATGTGGGAAGGTGGGTGGTAATGTGGGAAGGTGGGTGGGAATGTGGGAAGGTGGGTGGGAATGTGGGAAGGTGGGTGGGAATGTGGGAAGGTGGGTGGGAATGTGGAATGTGGGAAGGTGGGAGGGAAGGTGGGTAGGAATGTGGGAAGGTGGGTGGGAATGTGGGTGGGAAGGTGGGTGGGAATGTGGGGAGGTGGGTGGGAATCTGGGAAGGTGGGTGGGAATGTGGGAAGGTGGGTGGGAATGTGGGAAGGTGGGTGGGAATGTGGGAAGGTGGGTGGGAATGTGGGAAGGTGGGTGGGAATCTGGGAAGGTGGGTGGGAATGTGGGAAGGTGGGTGGGAATGTGGGAAGGTGGGTGGGAATGTGGGAAGGTGGGTGGGAATGTGGGAAGGTGGGTGGGAATGTGGGAAGGTGGGTGGGAATGTTGAGAAGGTGGGTGGGAATGTGGGAAGGTGGGTGGGAATGTGGGAAGGTGGGTGGGAATGTGGGAAGGTGGGTGGGAATGTGGGAAGGTGGGTGGGAATGTGGGTGGAAATGTGGGAAGGTGGGTGGGAATCTGGGAAGGTGGGAGGGAATGTGGGTGGGAATGTGGGAAGGTGGGTGGGAATCTGGGAAGGTGGGAGGGAATGTGGGTGGGAATGTGGGAAGGTGGGTGGGAATGTGGGAAGGTGGGAGGGAATGTGGGTGGGAATGTGGGAAGGTGGGTGGGAATCTGGGAAGGTGGGTGGGAATTTGAGAAGGTGGGTGGGAATGTGGGAAGGTGGGTGGGAATGTGGGAAGGTGGGTGGGAATTTGAGAAGGTGGGTGGGAATGTGGGAAGGTGGGTGGGAATGTGGGAAGGTGGGTGGGAATGTGGGAAGGTGGGTGGGAATGTGGTGAATGTGGGAAGGTGGGTGGGAATGTGGGTGGGAATGTGGGAAGGTGGGTGGGAATGTGGGAAGGTGGGTGGGAATGTGGGAAGGTGGGTGGGAATGTGGGTGGGAATGTGGGAAGGTGGGTGGGAATGTGGGAAGGTGGGTGGGAATGTGGGAAGGTGGGTGGGAATCTGGGAAGGTGGGTGGGAATTGTGGAAGGTGGGTGGGAATGTGGGAAGGTGGGTGGGAATGTGTGGAAGGTGGGTGGGAATGTGGGAAGGTGGGTGGGAATGTGGGTGGAAATGTGGGAAGGTGGGTGGGAATGTGGGAAGGTGGGTGGGAATGTGGGAAGGTGGGTGGGAATGTGGGAAGGTGGGTGGGAATTGTGGAGAAGGTGGGTGGGAATGTGGGAAGGTGGGTGGGAATGTGGGAAGGTGGGTGGGAATGTGGGAAGGTGGGTGGGAATGTGGGAAGGTGGGTGGGAATGTGGGAAGGTGGGTGGGAATGTGAGAAGGTGGGTGGGAATGTGGGAAGGTGGGTGGGAATGTGGTGGGAATGTGGGAAGGTGGGTGGGAATGTGGTAAGGTGGGTGGGAATGTGAGGAAGGTGGGTGGGAATTTGGGAAGATGGGTGGGAATGTGGGTGGGAATGCGGGAAGGTGGGTGGGAATTTGGGAAGGTGGGTGGGAATGTGGGAAGGTGGGTGGGAATGTGGGAAGATGGGTGGGAATGTGGGTGAGAATGCGGGAAGGTGGGTGGTAATGTGGGAAGGTGGGTGGGAATGTGGGAAGGTGGGTGGGAATGTGGGAAGGTGGGTGGGAATGTGGGAAGGTGGGTGGGAATGTGGGAAGGTGGGTGGGAATGTGGGAAGGTGGGTGGGAATGTGGGAAGGTGGGTGGGAATGTGGGAAAGTGGGTGGGAATGTAGTGAATTGAAAAAATTAATAGAGGGGGGTGTGGAGTTGTATTAAGGGAGATGAATTACTGAAAATACAATAAATGTTCGTATAATAATATTTCTATTTGAGATTAACTAATAATCAGTAAGTCACCCCTACCCCTCCACCCACCCCCCCCCCCCCCACCCCCCTCCGCCCCCCTCACCTTCGGTCTCTCCAAAGCGATTATTGGAACGCAGCCGGAGCAAACGTAAATGGGAGGCGGCAGGTCGCAGTAATACTGAGCGATAGATGGGTTGTAGCAGCAGACAACGGACGAGTTACTGTTGGTAGGCGACTTACATCTATAAATATAAACAGTAGTATATAGGTGTGGGGGGGGGGGGGGGGGGGTGCGGGGGGTAACAGGCCTAACAGAAGACAAGCGACCATATAAACTGACTTACCTAAAGAACTGACAGGGTGGCGGTTTCCATGGGGCGTACACGTAACCCGTAGCAACGCTACTCATCCTACACTCCGGCCAATAATGGAACAAGAGATTAACAGCGGCGGCCCGTGTTGGACTGGCGCCGTAAGCGATTAACTCTAAGATATCGGCGCAAACGTCTAAGAAACAACAAGGCGATGGGTTAGAGAGAGAGAGAGAGAGAGCTAATGAGACTATAATACTGTAAGAATAAAATAAACTGAAGTTAAAAACAAACAGCGAAGGGATTTAGTTATAAACAAAGGTTGGGGTAGCGATCGGTGACAACTTCATTTTATTGTACAACGAAAAAAGCCATAGATTCTACTTTAAATATTAATTAAAACGCACCTTTTTTGAGGGACATGAGACATTCGACAATCTGAGTGTAGAAGGACGGGTTGTTCGTGTGCTGAATAACGGCCATCAGTAGCGAAGGACATGATGCCTGTAGGTAACTGTTGGACGATTCGATAAGATGGCTGTTGGATAACGTGATGGGGAGGAGAGAGAAAGTCAGGAAGTCCACGGTCTCCTTCTGTAGGGTCGAAGGAAGGAAGGACAGGGCTGTGCACAGAGTGAAGGGAAGTTGTTCCAAATCGTCGCGATTAAGGAAGCACAGGAGACAGGACAAGGTCTGCAGAATGGACTGACCCAATACCAGTTGGCCGTATTGACAGATGGGAATCACTTCTAACAGATCGATTAATGTTTGGCACAAGTTTATGTAGTCGAGATTGGGGCATCCTGACAGGCGTTGTTTCTCTGCGTTTTTATTAAACTTGTCGTCCACCGGGGACAACTGAATGTCCTTGAGGAGGGAAACGAGAGTTACTTGGAAGTATTTCAGGGTGTTCGCGATGTCCATACCGGAGGGCACAGGCGGAGCGCCGGTGGTTGCCCTGACAACGGATTCGTGTAGGTTGCGGATTCGCATAGAGAACTGTTCGGATTTCGTGCTCGCCATCTTGTACCGGTAGTTTTGTCTCGTCGAATTATTCCTGCTTTAACCTAATGTACCGCACATGTACGGTACCGTTTACCGTACGCGTTTACCGCGTCTCGCGATGGGCAGAAGATTGGTTGGTAAGACGTTACCCGAGCGGTTTAACTAAATTGTACAACATTATGCGACACCGGATGCCGGATATCTGTTTTCGCGATATAGGTCTATAATTCAGTTAACTCGTTTTTCTATTTCATAACA
>JAUCBJ010004729.1:0-68635 GCA_032718475.1 Nemertoderma westbladi
AATGGAATTCCAAGATGATGTTATTTTCCCATATTCATGGGTGACAATCATAGCTGATGACTGGTCTCCCAATAACCTTCATATATCTGCTATGGTAACTGGTCGCTGCCCTATTGGTAAGTAAAATATAATATCATGAAAATAATTGTTTCACTTAATATATGTAAATAACAAAGCAAGACCACAAGATCGAAAATTACAGCTCAAGAGCTACACAGCAATAACAACAGCGTTTCGGCCTATCTTCAGTATCGCTAATAGGTTGAGCCGCTCTCAACCTGACACTCGCCTTTATATTTATTCCACTTATATTGAACAGGCTGTCTTTAGTTGCATATCCTATATCTAAAAGCGGGCCTACCGGCCTCAAGTATGTTCGAGTAAACCAGGAGGGAAGTACAAATAAATATTCAGCTAGAGTATTGTCTGATCCCGACCCCACAGATAATAGTTTGTGGACTGGAGGCCGTGGTGACGCAACAGCACAATCATAATCATACCGTTTTTGTTTGTAGTTGATAGTCTGTCTGTAGTTCTGTGGTTTGGCAGTGGCAGCACATTTATGCAGCATATTTATTTTCCTGATGACACCTGGAGAGATATTGTAGGACATTCTTCTGCGTCTTGACCCATTTCTATAGTACGGCATGCTGTGCCTCAAATATTATAGCCCAGTGGGTTTTAGATGGGCCAAAGTTTTATATTCCTTGTATAATATGCAATTTTGCAAATGCCTGTCCATATAACCTGATAAAAAGCCTGATACTGTGTCTCAATTGGCCATTGTACTAATATTAATTCATCTCCTATAATTAAAGGTGCCATGCAAATCTCCATTATCCTATACTGCTTCATGAAACATTTCATAAAAGTATTCCCTTCACAACATTTTCAATAAAAAAAATCATTTGAATTGCTGCCGGTCTCGAGGAATACAAATCAACAGATTGCACCTTTGTTAATTCAATCCGAGATGGTAAATCCAGTTTCTCATTTTCAGTAAAGTTATGGTTCTTAATCGAGTCATTAAGCTCATTAATGTTTATAACATTTAAAAGACATATGGCATATTTGTAGCAGCGGTTTATTTCTGCACTGACCACTACTCCTTCCAACATGTCATATATTTATATATTGAGGCATTTGATAATAAGGTACTTTATTTAGTTGGCTATTACCATATGCTATAGATAGTGCTTTTCTCTGGCTCCCAGTCGTTTAATCGATTGTTCTTTTTAACAAATTAAGGTGTTTTAGATATACAGTTTGACCTCAGGATTAATCTTTCAATTTCAAAGCTGTGACAAATGTCATCTTTTTTGACCATGCAAATTCGGCAACAAACGGTTGCTAATGCACTTTCCTTAAATTCCCCAACGAGGGTTGTAGTGGTATTTTCGGCAACAAAACACATTAATGCACCTTGACACTTTAGACTCCCAGACTATCATTTGACATTCATTGCATATATGAAATCATACAAAATTTCGTACTGGTTTTCATGCAAATCACGAACGTGGCAGTAATAAATATGACAATGAAATTTTGATCTATATGGATTTTTGAGCATGAACCGATGGTATTAAAAACCATTACATCATCATAATACAAGATAAATTCTAAATTCTAGCATAATGTCACCTCTTTTCAAACATAATTTATCCAATGGGTGGCTTTTATCAAATATCCAAACATCACACAGATCCTGATATATCTCAGTCGGTGGATAGCCTGTCAAAAAAACGTTGCATTTCCAACAATACCTCGACTAGTAACTCTTTTATATCAACAATATTATTAATTATTGCACATTATTAAAAGCGGATTCAGTCCAATTATTGTTGCGTTTCGATTTCAATAAGAACATGGCTTCCTTTATGGCAATATTATCATATTCTTCAATAATACAGAATGATGTTATGTTATAGGGATATCAACACATGTTGAAACATGTGGAAAACTGTCAGATACTTATGTCAGGGTAAGGTAATTGTCATTGGAATACATACTACTGATACCACCGATTATGTCTGTTAGTCTGTTGTGGTATTAGGACTATCATTAGGCCTAAATAATTCATAGTTTTTGACAAAATGGTAAACACACAAATTTGGAAATTTCCTTCGCAAGAACAGTATGTGATAGCAACATGTGGAAATTTAAACGGTTGTATGAATGAAAAGTTTGCAAACAACTGCCACTTGATATTTGAGAATTTTCAGCCATGCATGTTACTTTAAATGAGTTAGATAACAAATGAGACTTCAAATATTGCTACATTGTGAAGAGCCTAATGGACCTGAACTCAGTGTCGGAGTTACGGTATATCTCCATTGCATCAGCTTAGCAGGGAATAATTAATATTCTCACAAACACCAACTAACACTGTCAATACTGCCGAAATAGGAAAGTAGGTAGGTCTATCCCCGACAACAGGAGAGTGAGCAACCTTTACTTTCCCTTTACTGATACCGGTATACCTTCCATACTCATTCCAACCAAGTTTGATCTAGATAACAACATAATAATACAGGAATGAACTGTTACAATAATAAGTCACCGGTTATATTCTCAAATATTGGCAACATCTGACCGTTAATAATATATTCACACCTCATCTCGTCTCATCTCAAAAATGTTTTACAAGTTACCTCTCAACTATGGGCCCTTTTGTAGATAGAGTTTCTTGTCCAATGTCCGTCCACACCATTCCCGTACAACCTCCGCCGACCATGATAATTACACAATTCATTTGGGTCATATTGGTACTAATCACAGTCATCTTTCACAGTCAAAGTCAGTCATCAACACTATGCATTGTTCGTTCATTCTCTGTGCATATACATGATATAACTTTCTTTCCTTAATTAATCACTATCGCCTATACGCCTCTCAATACTTCATTATTGTATCCAATGTTATTGCTCTTTTCATATAGATATATTGGTTTTATGTATTGGTAACATATAGAAATTGACAAATTAATAACATAATTGCGAATGCAGGAAGAAAGAGCATACAGAAATAGTAAACTATTCCTCGAAAGTGCGAATTAAAAAGTCGGACAATAAAATGTAACTTTCTTTTTGTAAAAGACGGGGTTATTATATTTGAAATTTCTATAATTATTCTTATTTATATTAGTTAAGGAATTAGAAATTCTTAAAAAGAATAACAGGAATTGAATGAAAGGCAATAAACACAGAGTAAAATAAAGATGTCCTGTGCAATGAGTCAGTCTGCTTCACCAACTCAAAAATGAACAGTTTATTTTATTTTATTTTCCTAAATTTAGTAACAACTGGTCCGCCACCAACTACTGGTACTCCTCCACCACCACCCCCATCTACAACTACGGGACCTACAACAACTGTGGGTCCACCTACAACACCTGGACCATCAACAACACCACCACCAACAACAGCACCACCACCAACAACAACACCTGGACCAACAACAACACCCGGACCAACAACAGCACCTCCACCAACAACAACACCCGGACCATCAACAGCACCTCCACCCACAACAACACCCGGACCATCAACAGCACCTCCACCAACAACAACACCCGGACCATCAACAGCACCTCCACCCACAACAACACCTGGACCATCAACAGCACCTACCACCAACAACAACACCCGGACCATCAACAGCACCTCCACCCACAACAACACCCGGTCCAACAACAGCACCTCCACCAACAACAACACCCGGACCATCAACAGCACCTCCACCCACAACAACACCCGGACCATCAACAGCACCTCCACCCACAACAACACCCGGACCATCAACAGCACCTCCACCAACAACAACACCCGGACCATCAACAGCACCTCCACCCACAACAACACCCGGACCATCAACAGCACCTCCACCCACAACAGCACCACCACCAAAACAACACCCGGACCATCAACAGCACCTCCACCCACAACAACACCTGGACCATCAACAGCACCTCCACCAACAACAACACCCGGACCATCAACAGCACCTCCACCAACAACAACACCCGGACCATCAACAGCACCTCCACCCACAACAACACCCGGACCATCAACAGCACCTCCACCAACAACAACACCCGGACCATCAACAGCACCTCCACCCACAACAACACCCGGACCATCAACAGCACCTCCACCAACAACAACACCCGGACCATCAACAGCACCTCCACCAACAACAACACCCGGACCATCAACAGCACCTCCACCAACAACAACACCCGGACCATCAACAGCACCTCCACCCACAACAACACCCGGACCATCAACAGCACCTCCACCCACAACAACACCCGGACCATCAACAGCACCTCCACCAACAACAACACCCGGACCATCAACAGCACCTCCACCCACAACAACACCCGGACCATCAACAGCACCTCCACCCACAACAACACCCGGACCATCAACAGCACCTCCACCCACAACAACGCCCGGACCATCAACAGCACCTCCACCCACAACAACACCCGGTCCATCAACAGCACCTCCACCAACAACAACACCCGGACCATCAACAGCACCTCCACCAACAACAACACCCGGACCATCAACAGCACCTCCACCCACAACAACACCCGGACCATCAACAGCACCTCCACCAACAACAACACCCGGACCATCAACAGCACCTCCACCCACAACAACACCCGGACCATCAACAGCACCTCCACCCACAACAACACCCGGACCATCAACAGCACCTCCATCCACAACAACACCCGGACCAACAACAGCACCTCCACCCACACCAACACCAGGACCATCAACAGCACCTCCACCAACAACAACACCCGGACCATCAACAGCACCTCCACCCACAACAACAACTGGACCATCAACAGCACCTCCACCCACAACAACACCCGGACCATCAACAGTACCTCCACCCACAACAACACTCGGACCAACGACAGCACCTCCACCCACAACAACACCAGGACCATCAACAGCACCTCCACCCACAACAGCACCACCTCCAACAACAACACCCGGACCATCAACAGCACCTCCACCAACAACAACACCCGGACCATCAACAGCACCTCCACCCACAACAACACCCGGACCATCAACAGCACCTCCACCCACAACAACGCCCGGACCATCAACAGCACCTCCACCCACAACAACACCCGGCCCAACAACAGCACCTCCACCAACAACAACACCCGGACCATCAACAGCACCTCCACCCACAACAACACCCGGACCATCAACAGCACCTCCACCCACAACAACACCCGGACCATCAACAGCACCTCCACCCACAACAACAACTGGACCATCAACAGCACCTCCACCCACAACAACACCCGGACCATCAACAGCACCTCCACCCACAACAACACCTGGACCATCAACAGCGCCTCCACCAACAACAACACCCGGACCATCAACAGCACCTCCACCCACAACAACACCAGGACCATCAACAGCACCTCCACCCACAACAGCACCACCACCAACAACAACACCCGGACCATCAACAGCACCTCCACCAACAACAACACCCGGACCATCAACAGCACCTCCACCCACAACAACACCCGGACCATCAACAGCACCTCCACCCACAACAACGCCCGGACCATCAACAGCACCACCACCAACAACAACACCCGGACCATCAACTGCACCTCCACCTACAACAACACCT
Source organism: Nemertoderma westbladi (assembly GCA_032718475.1). NCBI lineage: Eukaryota > Metazoa > Xenacoelomorpha > Nemertodermatida > Nemertodermatidae > Nemertoderma > Nemertoderma westbladi. Next base: position 5,680 of record JAUCBJ010004729.1, read on the forward strand.
GGACCATCAACAGCACCACCACCAACAACAACACCTGGACCATCAACAGCACCTCCACCCACAACAACACCCGGCCCAACAACAGCACCTCCACCCATAACAACACCCGGCCCAACAACAGCACCTCCACCCACAACAGCACCACCACCCACAACAACACCCGGACCATCAACAGCACCTCCACCCACAACAACACCCGGACCATCAACAGCACCTCCACCAACAACAACACCCGGACCATCAACAGCACCTCCACCAACAACAACACCCGGACCATCAACTGCACCTCCACCCACAACAACACCCGGACCATCAACAGCACCTCCACCCACAACAACACCCGGACCATCAACAGCACCTCCACCAACAACAGCACCTCCACCAACAACAACACCTGGACCAACAACAGCACCACCACCAACAACAACACCCGGACCATCAACAGCACCACCACCCACAACAACAATTGGACCAACAACAGCACCTCCACCCACAACAACACCTGGACCATCAACAGCACCTCCACCCACAACAACACCAGGACCATCAACAGCCCCACCACCAACAACAACACCCGGACCATCAACAGCACCTCCACCCACAACAACACCTGGACCATCAACAGCACCACCACCAACAACAACACCCGGACCATCAACAGCACCTCCACCAACAACAACACCCGGACCATCAACAGCACCTCCACCCACAACAACACCCGGACCATCAACAGCACCTCCACCAACAACAACACCCGGACCATCAACAGCACCTCCACCCACAACAACACCCGGACCATCAACAGCACCTCCACCAACAACAACACCCGGACCAACAACAGCACCTCCACCAACAACAACACCCGGACCAACAACAGCACCACCACCAACAACAACACCCGGACCATCAACAGCACCACCACCCACAACAACAATTGGACCAACAACAGCACCTCCACCCACAACAACACCTGGACCATCAACAGCACCTCCACCCACAACAACACCCGGACCATCAACAGCACCTCCACCAACAACAACACCAGTACCATCAACAGCACCTCCACCAACAACAACACCTGGACCATCAACAGCACCTCCACCCACAACAACACCTGGACCATCAACAGCACCACCACCAACAACAACACCCGGACCATCAACAGCACCTCCACCAACAACAACACCCGGACCATCAACAGCACCTCCACCAACAACAACACCCGGACCAACAACAGCACCTCCACCAACAACAACACCCGGACCAACAACAGCACCTCCACCAACAACAACACTCGGACCATCAACAGCACCTCCACCCACTACAACAGGTGAGGCATTACTTTGTAGTATTTATATATAAATCAACTAAGATTACTTTATCATTAATTAATTTAATACACTTCAGACGCTTTAGATTGACTCGCCCACAATAAACAAACTTGACTATATTAATGTAATGCTTTATAATTATTCTTGAAGTATTTTATCGTATATGATTATACGAAAGTGATGCATAGTTAGTTTTTAGTTAGGAACGCTTATGCGGTCCAGCCTATAATGCAATTACAGCTTAAAATATAAACAAATATAATTATAAACGAATAGTAAATCTAGCCACAAATTTTTACAAAAACGTAGGTAAGATTATATTTTAAAGCATATACAAAAATATATGGAGAAAATACAATTACTAGTCGGATATGTGATTCTCATGTAAACCTAGAAACAACACAACATCCGATCCATGGGAGGATCCTTCTTGAGGATTCTCCCACACGTTAAGCGTTGCAACATTAGTATATAGAAAGTGGAGCTTACTCGGAGCGTTTTACAACTTCCTAGGAATTATATTCTCTGAAATTTTGCAGTTTGTAGAAGTTTTTATTCTAAGAATTTCGCATGATATTGTGTTTTCAATTTTGTAATCCAACCTTCCCAATTTAGCGACGAAATCTTGATTTTCGTCCCAATTTGGCAACTTCTAGCGCTAAATGGTTAAATTCGGAGTGAAGGAGACTGGAATCTGTGGACTTTGTGCGCAGAAAGTTTGCAAATTTCATTAAAAAATTTATTTGACCAGATTTGGTTATTTTGGCCACATTTAAATTTTATCGTAAAATTATCCCAATGGTAATCCCAATGGATCAACAATGTAGTTTGGCCATTTGGATTGAAACTGATACCGAATGCATCTCCAGTACAGTTGTGCATCTGGTAAAATATTGGCCGAAAATATTGAACAGTATGCCTAAATTTTTCTGAGACCATAATATCATATAGACATAAGCCAGCTCTACATTTTGTAAATTTAATGTTAATACAAAAAGTATCTGCTTCTTGTAGTAAATAAGGGCCAAACTTGTATAATCTGTAAAATCTGGAAATTAAGCAAAAAGTCGAGTACTAAAAATGCTCTATTTCGGCTGAAAGTGCTTTTTTTGTAAATCCTTCAAATTAGTTTCTTAGAAATCCTTTGGGCACATATGTACTAGATATCGTTAAAACCTGAGCAAGATAAGTATTTTTGGAAGTTTGGTGAAATTTGGCCAAAAACGTTTTTCAGATTTTATTTTTTTGAATTTTTGCCTCAGATTACATAAAAATATACTATATTGATACATTTTGGTGTGCTGAATCCGAATATGCAATCCATTCTCATTTTTGAACCAGTGTTTAGATATGACTGCCAATTTAAGAAAAGTCCGTCCAATTACTGTCCATTTGAAGGTCTGAGCTCAGTGAGCTATAGTTTAAAAACTTTCTAGGAATTATATTTTCTAAACCTGTGCTCATTTAAAGAACGTTTCAGGATAAGATAAATGATACTGGTAGCGATTTCAAAGAGTTAGCCGTTTTTCACCCAAATTTTTAATTTATGGCTCGTTTGAAAGGTTTTCAGAATATATTGAAAAATTATCCAGCACTTTTTTGAAAATTGTTTATTTTCAATTTTATTGAAAATTTTAATTAATTTAAATTAATATTCGAGGCCGCGAGGTGGGTGGAGTAAGGGCGGAACTCCTGGCGAGGGGAGTCTGGGACGAATAGAGGGTGGCGTCATTTGACATTGCGGTTGTAAACGCTGACGCCCCCTCTTATGTTAACCGGTCCCTAGACTCCGTTCTCCAGCAGAGGGTCCGCGCCAAGAAGGTACACTATGCCGCAGTGTGCGAGGACCGTCGGATCTCCTTCACCCCCCTAGTCGGAACCACCGACGGGGTGTGGTGCAAGGAGGCCGATATCCTAATCCGCCACCACGCGGAGACCCTGGTGGCCCGGCAGCGTGGGATGCGCGAGCGAGGCCTAGCCTGTGTGCTGGGCGGAGTGCGGAGGCGCCTATTGTTTGCGCTGCTGCGCTCAAACTTCCTGTGCCTGCGTGGCGGTAGGCGGCCATGGAGGGCGCTCGGGTTTGGGGACGGTGCCGGTCTGTTGGGGTTTGACCTCCAAGACCGGTACTGAATCCAAGTTTTAGATTTGTGTTTGGTGGAGGGATGTAAAAATTCTTACTAAATTTAATTTTGGTGGTGGTGGAAATTAAAATTAAAAATTGTATTTGACTTTTTGTATTTTAAATAATTTAATTATTTGGAATTTAAATTAATTAATTTAATTGTATTATTATATTATTATAATTACATTAAGTTATTACTCTACTCACGTACGTATATGATTATTATTTTTTTTATAACAATAAATATTTGTTGTCCTTGTTCGGACCCCCCTTCCAGTTATCTTGTGCTACCGGTATTTGTATTCCATGTATTACTACTATAATTATGTATTAATGTTTTTTGACAATTAATTTAATTAATTTACTTTAAAATTGAGAATAAAAAATCGGCTGGATAATATTTGTAGATTCGAAGGTGCTGAGTCCAAAAACGTTGGATAAATATTAAGGGACTAGTATAGTAGTGTTTTTAGTGAAATATTTAATTCCGCCACTCGCCGCTAGAGGGACACAAAAAAATTTTAATTTTTGTTGCCCTTTGACCTTCGTCACGTTGGCTGAACATCACATAGCAGTGATATTGACCTACAACACGAAGTTAGAGCTGTTGCTGTTTAAAACAAATCGCCTGAGCGGGTACCCCCCCCCCCCCCCCCCCCCCCCCTAAACTGACGGCAGAGGAATGTATCTGTAATATTTCTACATAATAATAAGACTACCATAGGTAATATAACTACCATTATTATGATGTTACTTCTGGAGAAATTTTTATCTTTACTATTACTTTGGTATCTTAAGTATAATTATTCTAATCTAATCGATGAAATATTGAGAAACATTGTATATTTGTAAGTAAGAAGTGAGATAGTTGGCGGGTTTTCTGTTCGTCTCTTATTGCTTTTCAATTTTCCCACCCCTCCCCTCTAGTCTCTGTCTTGTCTCAGGTTTCATTACAAGACTTATCCTCCTATTATCTCATTTACACCCACCATTATGAATGACTTACTGACTTATGAATGGCCTACCTCAGCATGACAGTAGAATACACTACAGTCATACTGAAAGAATACTTCTACTATATTTCACGCCGTGATATTTAGAATCACAGCTTTGAATATACGGTGTATTTCTCGCCGACTTGAATAGAAAGTTATAACATTATGTTTACAGAATGTGTCGATTGTTGTCCCTCAATACCTTGTTGCGATGAGACTCAAGTCAGCGAGTATTACGCTTCTGAAGGTGCCCCAGAAGATGTAGAGTATCCTGATGGGGACGGTGTTGAGCTTGAATATGGAGATTACATCAAAGCTCATGTATCAAGTCCATGCCACACATTAGCATCAATCATTGTTCAACTCCCACATGGATCTGTTGGTGATATATTTACGTTTGTTTTGGAGGTTTCTTCCTATGAGGGAGATCCATCAGGCTTATATAAAGAATACGTTTATGCGATCAAGGACAATTTGATAGGTCTCGAAAACGTATTTATGATCGCATCAAATTCCCTGCAAGGTGCATCATATTACGAGTTTATGGTAGAAGTTACGGATGCTACAAATCTGAAATGGTTTAAACTTCCTGAATTTGCTGAGAATGTTAAAGAAGTAAAACTTGTATCCAAGACAATGAATCCAACCTCAGTTACTTTGCGGTTATACGGATGTGACAACGACAGTGAGTATTATTTACCACCACAACAGATATTTGTTGTGTTTTTGAAACAAACAAAGTTAGGAAACAGACATTTATTATTATTTCCAAAACTATGTTTACTTCGTATTTATTTATATTTTATATCTTAATAATTTTAAATGTCTCAATAGGCCCTAATCACCGAGGTAATTTATTGAAATTATATTATTTTAGATTCATGGCTGACATCTTAACATTTAAATAACTTTATTGTTACAGCTTGTCCAACTCCACCCCCAACCACAACACCAATAATAACAACTCCAATTACTCCACCTGAACGTAAGTGTATCTAAAGTAATTAATTATTATTTATTGTTATTATATTTGATTAATCCAGAAAGTAAATTTTCTAAAGACTGTAGTGTAAGTGTAAGTGTATAGTAGCAGACAACAGTAAAGTAAAATAAAATTTCGCAGTTTAGTTACAAATGTATCAAATTAATTGTACAATTTCTCATTGCCATAATCATCATCTCATTTCACATGGATGAAATTATCGGCCATTTTCACAAAATTATTCAGAGGAATATTATAATATTAGATTTGTTATTTCTATCGACCAACTGAACTGCTGTGCTGGTCAGAAACAATGTTCTCCCCCCGAGTTGGTTCTTCTTTCAAATTGACCAAATTTGATAGGAACTTCACCTAGTTGTTTAATAACTAAATAACTAAATTGCCAAATAAAAAATGAAAGACACGAAATATTAGAGCTTCTGATTTTATAAAACAGCTAAGAAATTATCTGACTGACTGCCTTTTTTGAGTTATAACGAAATTTTGTGCTTTTGTTACTTTTTTGTAAATTACAGTTCGCGGCACGCATTATTTTATCGTTGATAATGGTTTGTGTTATTAGGGGGAGGGGGGGGGGGGGGGGGGGGGTAGCACATTTTCAGACCAAAAAATTCAAATTTTTGAAACATAACGGTATACTTTCTGATGTAGCATTTTTCATGCTGAATCCTAATCTTTTTTCCAGTTTTCCATATCTTAGTTATATGTATTTCCATATCCATCCTTTATTATATCCTTTATTTACGAGATATCTGGTTTAGAAGATAATAGCGCCACATATCGCAGTATTGGTATATGCGATGAAGTTTGGGTTTTGCATTAAATTTATTCAAATTTCTGTGCTCAGTGATGCCAATTGGATGTCTCCACTGGAAAGAGCATAAAATGTTAATAGAGAAGGCACTTTTTTATGATTAGTGGTCTTACTAGTCAGTTTAGACAACTTCAAGTCTCCAGAACAATGAACGTACAAAAATTAAGTGAACATGCTGTCTATGTATGAATCTGCTGTCTGTCTGTTTGTACTACAAATAGACTAATTCCTCATCAGAGATCATCAAAATGTATAATCCTAGTCGTTCGAAGTTCATTTCAAGCTCACTCGAAATCTATTTTCGCAGAGATCGCTGTTACCATTTGATTTAATGTAAATGGCTGTGATCAACATAATGTTAATTTGAGTAAAATATGCTTAGCAAATTTTGTTCAGATGTTTGTTCAAGTTTAGATTGCTCATCGTCCTTGCAATAGTTTGCCAAACAAAAAGGTAACTTTCTTCTCTGAGAAAAGAGCTAAAATAAACTTAGTATGACAACAAGAATTGGATATTACACATTTTTATGATATCCATGAGCGATAAGTCTATTCCGTGAAATTCCGCAGAGTCACTTAATCGAGTCCCATCATTGTTCCAGAGAATTGAAGTTGTCATAAAAACTGACCAGTAGGTCCAATAATCATAAAATAGTATATTCTCTATTAAATTTTCATGCTCACTCTGAGACATCCAATTGGCATCACTGAGCATATAACTTTCCAGAAATTCAACGCAAACCTCAAACTTCATCGCCTTTACCAATAGCGCTATATATTGGAGCCAGTATCTTCTAATCCAGATATCACGAAAACCAAGATAGATATGGAAAATGGTTTCCAGATTTGGATTCAGCATAAAATTCTGTATCAGATATGTTTCAAAAACTTTTTGGTCAGAAAATGCACTAGAAAATGCAAAAATGACACTAATGAAAATTAAAAAATTAATCGTTGGCATTAATCTTCCTTATAAATTGATTACTTGATTGGTGAAGGGAAATAACATAATATTATAATGCGTCTAAGTGTTATTCAAATTGAATTTATGTCGACTTAGCATACAATATCTAACTTTAATAAAACTTTTTCGCTTTCAGCATGTTGTGAACCACCTATCGTCATTCCCATTGCCAACTATTTGGGAACATCATATACAATGGATGAAGCTAACTTTACTAAGCCTGGTAGTGAAGGCTGGTTGGTAAAAGGTACCCTTGCTGAAAGTCATATCACTCTACAACCTGCGGCCCCTGATGGAAGTAACTCTCCAGCTGTTTATACAATCCGCGCCATTGAAGTTCGAATAAGAAACCCAGCACAATCATCTAGGAGGCTTAAATTGCGATTCCTGTATACTTTCAGAGAAGATGACAAATACTTTGAATTCGGCAGTGGTGATCCTTCAACAGTAATACCTGCACCACCAATTGCTACTCCAACATCAGAACTGGCAGGCCTTGTCAAGGTTGGTTAATCATTTAGTTTTTTTATATTTTAGACTTCAGCCACACATTGCACATGCATGCAACGATTGACATGCCATTTACCCTGTCATTAAAAAGACCTAATATAATGTATTAAATTATGTTATGCATGCAACACACATCCTAGTCATTACTAACAAGCATAAACGTAATTTAATAATATTGTTAAAAAGATTGCTAAGGCCTAAGGGGGGTAGCACCACAGATGGAACTTGTTATTTTGGTGTTTCAAGACTTTAAAATTGAGTGAAAATAATTTTTTGCTGTACTAAACACGAGTGGGGCCTTTGTGCAGTGAACAATTATAATTATACTAGCTAATTATATAGGCCTATTTTAATCTAGTCTACCGACACACACTGACATACACACTTACACGCCCTACCCCCCCCCCCCCCCAGACTTTTGGAAAACGGCCATAGTATAATTATAACAGTTGACTGATCAAGGTTTTTACTCGCCCCACATCGTCTGGGGTGTTTAAGAATAGTCAAACCTAATATGTTGCCATCTTTAATGGCCAAAAAGTTCATTTTTGTGCCAAATGATATTTTCTACCTATATTCTATCAAATTTGTCGAAATTTTGAATAAAGAATCCGAAAGAAAACAGACAAGGTCATTTTGGTGGCTTTTTTTCCTATTTTGTTCCATAAAGGTTCCTGAGCAGCTTTAGCGAAAATGGTATTCTGAACATGTGTGCCAAATTGTTTACTCATTTCATTGAAAATCGGTGTAGAAATAGACTTTTTCATGAAGAAAGTTCGTTCTGAAATAAAGTTGTTTAAAGTTTAAGCACTTATAAACAATTTGTCAATTTCCTAAATAGGGGCGGGGGGACTACTCCACCCTTCCGTCTATCAATCTATTTGGTTGTTAGAATGTAGCTCTTCATAGTCAACATTGTAAGGCCATTCCATTCCGCTTTGTCTTAAGGATGGTAAGCGTCATGTTGGGGTCTGGAATTCGGCAATGACTCCAGCCTACAAGTTCAAATCCAGACAAACCAGTATTAAACTGCGCAGTTAGCTTCTTTTGCTTTTGTGGGGAACTTATATTAATGCTTTGTAGTGTCAGAGGGGATACATCGCCTGGACTGCTTCTACAATAATGTATTGCAGCACAGGTTCGAATCAGAATAAAAGCTGTAGAGATTTCGCACTATTGCGTCCCTAGGCAAGACACAATAGACGTTAGTGAATATTCTAACCCATTTGTACAAAGCGAACCTGGCTTTTCTTGGTGGAGTAAATATAGTGTTGGATAGATATGGGTGTTCACTGTTCATCCTTAGAAGTTAGTGAGTCGCACTCCCTGCCTTAAAGTGACATCAAAAAGAGAGGAGCCTATGGGTTTTACATGGCTTGAAGGGCATTGTACACTACATAGGCTGGTTAGTAGCCATAATGTAGTAAGGCTAGCCAGTTTCCATCGAAGGCAATAGGCCAATCAGCAGCTACCAGTACCGGTACTGGACGTGAATGACGTGATCATTGCTAGTAGGCAGTATTCTCAGTGCGACGGACGGCTGCAACAGACGGGCAGGATCTAACCCGGCTGTCGTGCTATTGGAATAGTTATTGAGAGAAAATCATATTTTTTTTTATTTTCCAGATCTTTGATGCCTCATTACAAGCTGGTGATGATGAATCCACTGTTGTTCGTATTGAATTGCCATTCTGTATTTCAGTTGGTTGGGTTAAACTTAAGATTGTTGATCCATTCGAAGGACAGAGGTTAAACATTCAACTGTTGGGTTGTGATGGAGGTTGGTTATTCTTCATTATTACCCTTGACTTCTGCCCTTGAACTATTAGGATCACCCCTGTATTACTGTGAAGAAATTCTTCGAATTAACCACATTGAAATAATATTGTATTAATTTACCTTATTATTGTGTTTAAATTATTATAATTGCAGATTGTTTGGTTCCATATCCTAATCTAAGCGACCTCAAGTATTGGCCACCTGGTAAAAAAGACATTGATCCTGATTATGATGGTTGGAATCCTCAGACAAGTTTAATCAACAAATTTAGGGGATTTAATCTTGGTTCCATACAAGACATCAAGGGATTAACTCTATTATTTAAGGATATGCCACCTGGTGTTGGAAAGTTTTCTTTCAGAGCTGTGTTCTCCAATGGTTCCCCATTAGGTCCCGGAGTTGAACTTACAGAAAGTGGCTCACTAACTCCAATTACATCTGCAGCTCAATGGATTAATGGAAAGCCGGATTCTAAGGTTAGAATCTTCCATAATAGTGAACCACAATCAGCGATATTGTTGCCAAAAAAATAATTCTTCCAAATAAGTAGTTACTTACTTATCTTAGTTATCTAAAAACAAAGTCTTTGATATTTTTCCCAGTTATAAAAAGTAATAATTATCTTTTTTGTCCAGTTTCGGCAATTTAAATTAAATTTATTAAAGTTTGAAAATTTATTGTATAAAATTATTTTCAAATTTTTTTTTTTTCCATATAGAGAACCACATATCAGCAATATTAGAACTGTCAACTTGTAAAATAAAGAACACTTTAAAATACATAGTTTCTTAGTTGTGTTAGGTGGGGTGGGGTGGTTAGTTTACTGAAGTGTAAAGGAATCCAGTTGACCATATCAAATGAGAGCGACAAATCGTTTGCCTCGAAGTATTGATATGTTCATGGAAATGCAGATGAAAGAAGATCAAAGTAAATCTCCATTATTTTTGAGAATCGTAGTCTTTTCGGTCATTATATTCCAAATGTCAATACACTAAATTTAAATATCACAGCACTGATAACATCTGATATTCTATTGCTTTAGATTCACACCACTGAATTGTATGCAATTGGTACTCCTTCTTTCGCAATGGAATTCCAAGATGATGTTATTTTCCCATATTCATGGGTGACAATCATAGCTGATGACTGGTCTCCCAATAACCTTCATATATCTGCTATGGTAACTGGTCGCTGTCCCATTGGTAAGTAAAATATAATATCATGAATTTGTTCACCATGCTTATGATAGATGCACAGAACTGAATATAAACATAGAGATAGTAGTAGTAGACATTTTTTTGAAAATAAAACCACAAGATCGAAAATTACTACACAATAGCTACAAGGCAATAACAATAATACTAATTATCCAAAATATTTACAACTATATACAAATATATAAAAGCACATCTGAATATTATTCATTAATATAATAACCTATTTCTATTTAATATACCTTAATATACCTTTGAAATTAATTTACTGACTGCAACCGGGGGTAGGACATCGATACAGATGAAGCGAAATTTGAAATAGCACCATTCACCAGGCATCGTCACATATATGGCATTGGCAAGGCCTTATAATACCCATATAATGCCTATCCACTTAAGTTTAATTAGATTACAGGCCTGCGCCTGGTCTGGTAACTAACCTACCATTGTATATTAAAATTTAGTAAATAGCGATTGAAAATAATATATATAAATTGAGGAATCTTTTCTTTTAGGCTCGATAACCAAAGGAAAACCTGTCATTGAACAATCATTAAAGCACTGTCCCCAAACAGTGCTGCTCCAGCTAGGGATCGAACCAGGGCTTCCTAATTGGAAGGCAGGAATGTCACCACTAGACCAAGCCGCATTTCATTTCATAAATATTTATCTGCATCATCAAGACCAGTGTCTTTTATCAGATGTTTCAGTAATATCAATGGCTACCATAATAGTACAAGATCACGCACAGGCTGATCACTCCTATTGTGGTATATTTCCACAATAGGCAATCTCGCTAATATTTGCAATCTCACTGCTTACAATGTTGTACGAACAACATCGACCATATTATCAACCATCCAACTCACATAATTATTCACAATCATCTACGTTGACTCCACAGCAAAGCAACCTGACCTCATTTATCGCCGTGTATTATTATTATTAATCACTAGCCTACCGGTCAGCACTTTACTCAGCCCTATCAGCCTATTGCAGTGTCTAAGTATTTCAGCTTACTTCATTAAGTTGGTTTTACCGGTGACCGGTAGACATTTTTAATATGCAAGTAGCCTTACCAATTAAATATAGTACTGGCAGAACGGCATTACAAGAGTAGCCTTACCGTATTACTTACTGCTTGGAATGCAGTAGTACTGCTGGACATACTGCTGGAAACGGCATTTTATCAATGTTACTGACCATGAATGTAATTCATTGTAATGTAAAAAGCTCCGCTTTCAATTGATAAGCTACGTGTGTGAAATGATTCTGATTTAATATGTATTTGAATCGATCGAAAATCTCTATCCATAGAAATCAAGATAATAAATTCAGTTTGTAGTGACGTCAAATCTGTAGCATCCAATCACAGCCGATTTTCAAAATTGACTTCCCGCGCTTACTTAAACCCGCCATTTTGACCGTTCCTCGTGTTTTTACAAAAACACACCCCGCCACTCCATTTAGGGCACCTTGTTCCCACTTATTCAATTGTTTCTAGCTCTATAATTAGTTTTTAGGGCATACCGACACAATTATGTTTTCTGTTTGATACAGAAAACAGAGGACCACGATGGAAAATGGTAAATCTGTTAATTTCGAGATATATTATGTTCAATGTAAATAGGATTCCAATCTCAATTACGTTGAGGACATTGTACAGTACAATAATATAATATAAGGACAGATATTATCAAGTTCATATCAAGGATTTATTGTCTCAAGAGATGTAACATTTGATGTAGATACCAACATATAATAATAATACAGGAATTAACTGTTACAATAATAAGTCACCGGTTATATTCTCAAATATTGGCAACATCTGACCGTTAATAATATATTCCCACGTCTCATCTCACCAATGTATTGCAAGTTTCCTCTTGAGCTAAACGCCCGTTCACATCCAACGGAACGGTACACCGCGCGGTGTACCGCAGGGCCAGCGGTACACCGCTGACTGTGAACGACCAAACAGGTAGTTGTGTGCTAAACCACGTGGTTTACCGCAGCTTATTTAAACAATGTTAAAACAATTAATGAATTTCCTGTTGAATTCACAGTCCACAGATAGACAATCATTTACCACAAAGGTACCGTTGGATGTGAACCGGCTCCGGGTAGTGTACCACTGGCTTACCGCTTCAATACCACCAGACTACGTTACCACTCATGCACCATTGGATGTGAACGGCTTAAGGCCCTTTCACATCCAACGGATCAGTACACCGCGTGGTGTAGCGGTGCACCACTGAGTGTGAACGACCCTGTGGTATTCGAGCGGTGTCTGAGCGGTAAATGATATTGATTACCGCTAACTGTGAACGAACCAACAGGTAGGTAGTTGTGCGCTAAACCGCGCGGTTTACCGCAGCCTATTTAAACAATGTTAAAACAGTTAATGTAATTTCCTGCTTAATTCAGAGTCAACAGATAGACAATCAGTTACGGCAACGATACCGTTGGGTGTGAATGGGCTCTGGGTAGTGAACCACTGGCTTACCGCTTCAATACCGCTAGACTAACCATTGTGTCCAAACTACCTGTCAACGAATAGTTTACCACTCACGCACTGTTGGATGTGAACGGGTTTTAGGACTCTTTTGTCATAGAGTTTCATGTCCAATGTCCACACCATTACCGGACAACCTCCACCACCATAATAATTACACAATCCCTTTGGGCCATATTAGTACTAATACAGTCATCTGTTCCATCTAACACACTATGCATTGTTCGTTCATGCTCTTTTTATGAATAATTTTCTCTACTTAATTTATCTCTCACGCTATTTTATACGCCTCTCAATACTTAGCTATTGTATCCAAGGTTATTGGTCTGTAAATTTAGATATATATTGGTAACATCTAAAAATTGACAAATTAATAACATAATTGCCAAGAGCATACAGAAATAGTAAGCTATTCCTCGAAAGTGCGAATTAAAAAGTCGGACAATAAAACGTTTATTTTTTTTTGTAAAAGACGGGGTTATTATATTTGAAATTTCTATAATTATTCTTATTTATATTAGTTATGGAATTAGAAATTCTTAAGAAGAATAACAGGAATTGAATGAAAGGCAATAAACACAGAGTAAAATAAAGATGTCCTGTGCAATGAGTCAGTCTGCTTCACCAACTTAAAAATGAACAGTTGATTTTATTTTATTTTCCTAAATTTAGTAACAACTGGTCCGCCACCAACTACTGGTACTCCTCCACCACCACCCCCATCTACAACTACGGGACCTACAACAACTGTGGGTCCACCTACAACACCTGGACCATCAACAGCACCACCACCCACAACAGCACCACCACCAACAACAACACTTGGACCAACAACAACACCCGGACCAACAACAGCACCTCCACCAACAACAACACCTGGACCAACAACAACACCACCACCACCCACAACAGCACCTCCACCCACAACAACACCCGGACCATCAACAGCACCTCCACCAACAACAACACCCGGACCATCAACAGCACCTCCACCAACAACAACACCCGGACCATCAACAGCACCTCCACCAACAACAACACCCGGACCATCAACAGCACCTCCACCAACAACAACACCCGGACCATCAACAGCACCTCCACCAACAACAACACCCGGACCATCAACAGCACCTCCACCAACAACAACACCCGGACCATCAACAGCACCTCCACCAACAACAACACCCGGACCATCAACAGCACCACCACCCACAACAACACCCAGGCCATCAACTGCACCTCCACCAACAACAACACCTGGACCATCAACAGCACCCCCACCAACAACAACACCCGGACCATCAACAGCACCTCCACCAACAACAACACCCGGACCATCAACAGCACCACCACCCACAACAACACCCGGACCAACAACAGCACCTCCACCCACAACAACACCCGGACCATCAACAGCACCTCCACCAACAACAACACCCGGGCCATCAACTGCACCTCCACCAACAACAACACCTGGACCATCAACAGCACCTCCACCAACAACAACACCCGGACCATCAACAGCACCTCCACCAACAACAACACCTGGACCCTCAACAGCACCTCCACCCACAACAACACCCGTGCCATCAACAGCACCTCCACCAACAACAACACCCGGACCATCAACTGCACCTCCTCCAACAACAACACCTGGACCATCAACAGCACCTCCACCTACAACAGCACCACCACCAACAACAACACCCGGACCATCAACAGCACCTCCACCCACAACAGCACCACCACCAACAACAACACTCGGACCATCAACAGCACCTCCACCAACAACAACACCTGGACCATCAACAGCACCTCCACCAACAACAACACCTGGACCATCAACTGCACCTCCACCAACAACAACACCCGGACCAACAACAGCACCTCCACCCACAACAACACCCGGACCATCAACAGCACCTCCACCAACAACAACACCTGGACCATCAACAGCACCTCCACCAACAACAACACCTGGACCATCAACTGCACCTCCACCAACAACAACACCCGGACCAACAACTGCACCTCCACCCACAACAACACCCGGACCATCAACAGCACCCCCACCAACAACAACACCTGGACCATCAACTGCACCTCCACCCACAACAACACCCGGACCATCAACAGCACCTCCACCAACAACAACACCCGGACCATCAACAGCACCACCACCCACAACAACACCCAGACCATCAACTGCACCTCCACCAACAACAACACCTGGACCATCAACAGCACCCCCACCAACAACAACACCCGGACCATCAACAGCACCTCCACCAACAACAACACCCGGACCATCAACAGCACCACCACCCACAACAACACCCGGACCAACAACAGCACCTCCACCCACAACAACACCCGGGCCATCAACAGCACCTCCACCAACAACAACACCCGGGCCATCAACTGCACCTCCACCAACAACAACACCTGGACCATCAACAGCACCTCCACCAACAACAACACCCGGACCATCAACAGCACCTCCACCCACAACAACACCCGGACCATCAACAGCACCACCACCCACAACAACACCTGGACCAACAACAGCACCTCCACCCACAACACCCGGACCAACAACAGCACCTCCACCTACAACAGCACCACCACCAACAACAACACCCGGACCATCAACAGCACCTCCACCTACAACAGCACCACCACCAACAACAACACCCGGACCATCAACAGCACCTCCACCCACAACAGCACCACCACCAACAACAACACCCGGACCATCAACAGCACCTCCACCAACAACAACACCTGGACCATCAACAACACCTCCACCAACAACAACACCTGGACCATCAACAGCACCTCCACCAACAACAACACCTGGACCATCAACAGCACCCCCACCAACAACAACACCCGGACCAACAACAGCACCTCCACCCACAACACCCGGACCAACAACAGCACCTCCACCAACAACAACACCCGGCCCAACAACAGCACCTCCACCCACAACAGCACCTCCACCAACAACAACACCTGGACCATCAACAGCACCTCCACCAACAACAACACCTGGACCATCAACAGCACCCCCACCAACAACAACACCCGGACCATCAACAGCACCCCCACCAACAACAACACCCGGACCAACAACAGCACCTCCACCCACAACACCCGGACCATCAACAGCACCTCCACCAACAACAACACCCGGACCATCAACAGCACCTCCACCCACAACAACACCCGTGCCATCAACAGCACCTCCACCAACAACAACACCCGGACCATCAACTGCACCTCCTCCAACAACAACACCTGGACCATCAACAGCACCTCCAACTACAACAGCACCACCACCAACAACAACACCCGGACCATCAACAGCACCTCCACCCACAACAGCACCACCACCAACAACAACACCCGGACCATCAACAGCACCTCCACCAACAACAACACCTGGACCATCAACAACACCTCCACCAACAACAACACCTGGACCATCAACAGCACCTCCACCCACAACAACACCCGGACCATCAACAGCACCACCACCCACAACAACACCTGGACCAACAACAGCACCTCCACCCACAACACCCGGACCAACAACAGCACCTCCACCAACAACAACACCCGGCCCAACAACAGCACCTCCACCCACAACAGCACCTCCACCAACAACAGCACCCCCACCCACAACAACAACTGGTCCATCAACAGCACCTCCACCCACAACAACACCAGGACCATCAACAGCCCCACCACCCACAACAACACCCGGTCCATCAACAGCACCTCCACCAACAACAACACCCGGACCATCAACCGCACCACCACCCACAACAACACCTGGACCATCAACAGCACCTCCACCCACAACAACACCCGGACCATCAACAGCACCACCACCCACAACAACACCTGGACCAACAACAGCCCCTCCACCCACAACACCCGGACCAACAACAGCACCTCCACCAACAACAACACCCGGCCCAACAACAGCACCTCCACCCACAACAGCACCTCCACCAACAACAGCACCTCCACCCACAACAACACCCGGACCAACAACAGCACCTCCACCCACAACGCCCGGACCAACAACAGCGCCTCCACCCACAACAACACCCGGACCATCAACAGCACCTCCACCCACAACAACACCTGGTCCATCAACAGCTCCCCCACCAACAACAACACCCGGACCATCAACAGCACCTCCACCAACAACAGCACCTCCACCCACAACAACACCTGGTCCATCAACAGCACCTCCACCCACAACAACACCAGGACCATCAACAGCCCCACCACCCACAACAACACCCGGACCATCAACAGCACCTCCACCAACAACAACACCTGGACCAACAACAGCACCTCCACCCACAACAACACCCGGTCCATCAACAGCACCACCACCAACAACAACACCCGGACCATCAACAGCACCTCCACCCACAACAGCACCACCACCAACAACAACACTCGGACCATCAACAGCCCCACCACCCACAACAACACCCGGACCATCAACAGCACCTCCACCAACAACAACACCTGGACCAACAACAGCACCTCCACCCACAACAACACCCGGGCCATCAACTGCACCTCCACCAACAACAACACCTGGACCATCAACAGCACCTCCACCAACAACAACATCCGGACCATCAACTGCACCTCCACCCACAACAACACCTGGACCAACAACAGCACCTCCATCCACAACAACACTTGGACCATCAACAGCACCTCCATCCACATCGACACCTGCTCCCACTACAACAGGTGAGGCATTACTTTGTACTATTTCTATGTATTTGTATGAATTATTTATTTAATTAATTTAATACACTTCAGTTTTTAATACCCATTCAATGATGGCGTGCGGGTTTTGACTCTCCCCCAATAATGCTTTATAATACACAGTAATGCAAATTGATTTCCACCTTGCTGCGATTATCAGTTCTCTGTATTTTGGTGATGTGCTGATAGGCTAGGCTCTCTGTTATATGTACTTTTTCAGACATATACACCTTTATTTGAGAATATCATTGAGAATAAGCCTGCTATCGCGATAGGATTTGCAATGTGTGCAAGGGCCCTGGGAACATGAGATTAATGTGATCTAATTCTTCCTGTTCCCGACTCCTCAACAGAGAGAGGTTGGAGGCCCACTGTCCTGAATCACATATGATATATAATATATTGGTAGATATTACTTGGTAAAATTATGGGTCAATCTAATGGGGTGCTATTGTTAGATTAATAACAATATATTTGATTTATTAAAGAAACGCTGTATTTCACACCGGCTCTAGTGGGAATATTTCCACGAACGAGCCTAACGAGTGAGTGAAATACGAACCGAGAAACTGAAAGTGAAAAAAGGTTACTTTAAAACGACTAATATGTCGTTTTGTTATCAAGTTTCGCAAGTTTTATTAATTAATAAGCCTACCAAACATACGGTACTTGTATGTAGTTAGATAAGTAGATATTTATCTATGTAGCTTGTGCTGTGGGCAGCCTATGGCGATTCGGTAAATTGTAAATTCACTCTATTGCCTGTGCATGTGTGCACTGATTTACAGTCATACTGAACGGAAACTTCTACTGCAAAGAATCACAGCTTTGAATTTACGGTGTATTTCTCGCCGACTTGAATATAAAGGTATCATATTATGTTTACAGAATGTGTCGATTGTTGTCCCTCAATACCTTGTTGCGATGAGACTCAAGTCAGCGAGTATTACGCTTCTGAAGGTGCCCCGGAAGATGTAGAGTATCCTGATGGGAACGGTGTTGAGCTTGAATATGGAGATTACATCAAAGCTCATGTATCAAGTCCATGCCACACATTAGCATCAATCATTGTTCAACTCCCACATGGATCTGTTGGTGATATATTTACGTTTGTTTTGGAGGTTTCTTCCTATGAGGGAGATCCATCAGGCTTATATAAAGAATACGTTTATGCGATCAAGGACAATTTGATAGGTCTCGAAAACGTATTTATGATCGCATCAAATTCCCTGCAAGGTGCATCATATTATGAGTTTATGGTAGAAGTTACGGATGCTACAAATCTGAAATGGTTTAAACTTCCTGAATTTGCTGAGAATGTTAAAGAAGTAAAACTTGTATCCAAGACAATGAATCCAACCTCAGTTACTTTGCGGTTATACGGATGTGACAACGATAGTGAGTATTATTTACCACCACCACAGATATTTGTTGTGTTTTGGAAACAAACAAAGTTAGGAAACAGACATTTATTTTTATTTCCAAAACTATGTTTACTTCGTATTTATTTATATTTTATATCTTAATAATTTTAAATGTCTCAATAGGCCCTAATCACCGAGGTATTTTATTGAAATTATATTATTTTAGATTCTTGTCTGACATCTTAACATTTAAATAACTTTATTGTTACAGCTTGTCCAACTCCACCACCAACCACAACACCAATAATAACAACTCCAATTACTCCACCTGAACGTAAGTATATCTAAAATAATTAATTATTATTTGTTGTTATTATATTTGATTAATCCAGAAAGTAAATTTCTAAAGACTGCAGTGTAATTGTACAGTAGCATATAAAAGTTAAGAAAATAAATAAAATGTGGCAGTTGTTAGTTATAAATTTATCTGCATGATAGATTAAAATATTGAGCAACAAATGTCAGCTAGTGTACAGGAATAAGGAGTAATTGACAAGCTGCATTATTGTAATCGATTGTTAAAGCCCTCGTTGGCATACCCCTGAAAAATAAACTCTATCGATTCTGATTTTAGATTCCATATTACAAATTCATTCCATATAGTCTATCTACCCAATATTCACCCACCAATACCCCCTACTATTCGAAGCCCCGATTAGACAACAGTAAATATCCAGGGGCCTATTTTATTTGTGATTCAATAACCACCTGTCATGCTTCAATTAAAAAGTGACAAAAGTGAAAAAGATATTTCAATATTAGGAATCCTTCCTAGACCTCAAACAAGTGAGAATTAGGGGTCAACTGAGCACCTCCCTCTTGACCCCGGCAACCGACTATACAAAGGGACTTGATTCCCTCACAGTCAGTAACTCGGCCTTCAGATGGCAGCCTACCTTGGCTCAGAGCTTGCAAAACTTGCACTATTGGCATACTCACCATGGTGGGGCTTTTTAGTGTGGGTAAGCTAGCAAATACTCTTGAGTTTTGTCTAAAACCAACCATAGTGCTTGCTAGCTAGCTCCTCGGTCCGTAACAGACCCGACAGTGGAGCTGTGAGGACAAAGTACCAGTTAACTTCCTGGCCTACTAGACTAGCTTCCAGCCCTACAACAGTTTAGTGCTTGCGCATGCGCACTCTGTCCGCTGTCTTTGCCGTCCGACCCAGGCCCAACCGTCGAGTTGTGAGGACAAAGTAGCAGCTAATTTCATATGCCCAAACGGTATACCCTTGTTTGGACATTGAAATAACCTTGTGTTTACAAAGTCTTGTTAGATTGTGGTAAACCAGATTTTTATGGTAGATTTTGTGATTGTGTAGATTTTCTATTATTTTGTAATATTTTTCAAAATTATAAGGCTTACTTTGGTTCCTGACGGACCCAAAGCACCCCTCATCCGGTTTCTCTTTTTCCCCCTTCCCAGATGTATTTCAATGGTGTTACATAAAGTATATTATTTTTACCAAAAGGAAGACATTAATTAATAACATCTCGAAAATAGAATTCAATCATTGTGTTTTTGAACTATCGTAAGAAGTCAAGAAGACAATAAAATAATTTACGGTTGCACTAAGGAAACTTTGATATATATAAGCCGTTTAGGAGCTACACCATGGGTAAAATATATCCTTTACAATAATTATTATTGGTTGAATCCAATCATATTGTAAAATAATGATGAGTAATTATTATGACGACCCAATGAACTAAATTAATTTAATAAAAGCTGGGAGTTATATGCCTTTTGTAAAATTTCGTATTGCCATAAACATCATCTCATTTCACATGGATGATATTGTCGGCCATTTTCACTAAATTATTCAGAGAAAAATTACAATATTCGATTTGTTATTTCTATCCACCAACTGAACTGCTGTGCTGGTCAGAAACAATGTTCTCCTCCAGAGTTTGTTCTTCTTGCAAATTGACCAAATTTGATATGAACTTCACCTAGTTGTTTAACAACTCAGTCGGAATCAGTAGTAAATGATTGTCCAACGAATGTCACAAAATATCATTGCTTTTGATTTTAGTATAGGCCTAATAGCTCAGCTAGAAATTATTTTCCATGTAAAAGAAGCATTGCTAATTAGGCAGCTATTAAGGGTCGGCAGCCGACCCTTAATTCACAGTTAACTTATATTCCTTACAAACTCCTGTAGTCCTTGTAGTTTTGTTGATAGGCCCCTTTTCAGTACAACCCCAATTTCATTGCTACAGTACTACAGTATTTCGCTTCTGGTTGATTTTATTCATAGTTATAGCGAAATTTGGTTGTTTTTTTTTTACTCTTTTTGTGAATTATATGTAGACCTTGTCTGACAGTTCGTAGCTCGCATTATTTGATAATGGTTTGAGTTATTAAACCAACATTTAAACACTAATGAAATTTTAAATTTTATTGCTGGCTTTAATCTTCCTTATGATTTGACATTAAAATTATAATTACTTGGCTGGTGAAGGGAGTTATAATGTGTCAAGGTGTTATTCAAATTGAATTTAAGTAGACTTAGCATACAATATCTAACTTTTATTGACAATAAAACTTTTTGGCTTTCAGCATGTTGTGAACCACCTATCGTCATTCCCATTGCCAACTATTTGGGAACATCATATACAATGGATGAAGCTAACTTTACTAAGCCTGGTAGTGAAGGCTGGTTGGTAAAAGGTACCCTTGCTGAAAGTCATATCACTCTGCAACCTGCGGCCCCTGATGGAAGTAACTCTCCAGCTGTTTATACAATCCGCGCCATTGAAGTTCGAATAAGAAACCCAGCACAATCATCTAGGAGGCTTAAATTGCGATTACTGTATACTTTCAGAGAAGATGACAAATACTTTGAATTCGGCAGTGGTGATCCTTCAACAGTAATACCTGCACCACCAATTGCTACTCCAACATCAGAACTGGCAAGCCTTGTCAAGGTTGGTAGTATTTTTATTTTTGTCAACAACCACACATTGCAGATGCATTCATTTAAAAGATTAACATACCATTTCCCCTGTCTTAAAAAGATCTAAAATAATCTATTACATTATGATATGTATGCAACACACATGCAACAACACATTTTAATATTCTGTTAAAAATATTGTTGTGTAGCATTATTGTTTTGTTAAAAATATTGTTGTGTAGCATTATTGTTGTGTTAAAAATAGTGTGGTGTTGCACTCCAGATGGAACTTCACATTTTGGTGTCTCAGGAATCTAAAATTGAGTGAAATTTTTTTGCGCTACTAAATATCGTCTGGGGTGATTAAGAATAGCCAAACCAATTATGTTAAAATTTGACACCATTATTGCCATCTGTAATGGCCAAATGTGCCTTTTTGAGCAAAAGGATATATTTTCTAACAATATTCTATCAAATTTGTCGAAATTTTAAATATAGTTATAGAAAGCATCCATTTATTCTGATTATTTATTGCAAAAAGTAGACTGGAGCCATTTTAGAACTAAAAGGGGGGGAATAGTAGTTTGGTGGATTTTTGCCTTTATTGGTCAATAATAAAGTCAATAAAGGCGTCACATGACTGCTCCTTGAGCAGTTTTAGCGAAAATTGTTGTTAAGTTTTACTGACAATGGTATTCTGAACATGTGTACCAAATTGTTTACTCATTTCAGTTAAAATTGGTGTAGAAATAAAATAGCCTTTTTCGTGAAGAAAGGTCATTCTGAGTGTTCACGCTTTCAGACCTTTGGCAGTTTAACCCGCCAAATTAGGATGTCTTCTAGATAATAAATCGCTTTAGCCTCTAACAAATATTTGATTCACTACACTAGTTGAAACCAATCTGTGCGCGATCATTCACCCGTTGGATATACCCGGGAGATTGATTTCGACAGCTTAATCTTATTGCTATGTAAGCCTAATGTATTATTCGACTGACAGTATTATATAATCTCTGACAATATTATTCACCTTCGGGGAATATTAACAGTTCCTTTAGGACGTGTCGCTCTATCTATATAAACAGAGTTATGACTTAAACTACTCACAACGATATGGCTTAGTTATAATTCACATATATGTCGCATTCTTTAGGAAATGCTTCTTTATCAGTTTCACTCATACACAATGCTGCACAATACTGCACACTAATCTGCCGATCTTCACTGATTTTAGTCACATATAAAAGGAACACGGACCGAATCATGTAGGGTCTATCAAATAACATTAGATTCACTTCAAACCACTTTAACATAAGTCACAATCATTATATGTAACCCTTCTCTCTTACCTTCGGTATATCAAGAATATTGGGTTTTCGGGGTTATTTCTCGTTATTCCAATATAATAATTCATCAACAAATATAATGAATAACCGACAGCAAAATCAGTAAAGTTAAGGTATAAATGATTTGGTATGGTATGCCGCATTTATGGATGTTATGCAGGTCGATAAAGGATATATGTCCTTATAATTAAGCCTACTAGTGTAAGGCTAAAGCAGAAAAGCACAAAATACTCTAAAGCCGTTCTTCCTGGCTTAGAATCACTAACAACACTGATAAGAATAACTATAAGAATACCAGCTACCCTTATTCCACGAAGCTCCCGTTCAACACAGAGAAAGAGCAGTGAGATAGGAAAATTCAGTTCAGTAGCTCTGTGATAGGTCAAAATCAAAGCTAACTCAAATTCTATTGGCAGATACAGAAAGCTGCAACGTGGCAATATCAGCCGTTAGCCGTCGTCATGGTAGCGACACTGTTTTCAAGAGTATCGAGCTTTTTACGTCATGAAATTGCAGATTATGTCCTCTAAAGTACAAATACAGTTCAAATACAGAAGAAATGACTTTTATGTCCTCTAAAACACCAGTACAGCAAGGACACGGCCTTTTTATGCCTGGCAAACCAACTACAGAGTACTTTAAGGGAAAATAACCGGTTAATGACGCAAAAGCTTTTACACCGCTCCCAGAAAATGGGATTTAAGTCTATAAAATATAACAAATCACAGTTTCTAAAATATAAAGATACTCTAAACAGTTAGTCTTTCTTACGCAGACGGCGTTTACGCAGTTTTTGAGGCTAGCAAGAGTCCTTTTCTCTTTGGGGCGAGCCACTTTACTAGGAGGGCTATAAATCCTGGGTGAAGGGTGCAATATGATTGCATCAGAAGGTGTAGGATTATGGTCGGGGTATCCGCCGTTTCGATATGCTTCTCCTCGAGCTGATTTTCCTCCGCTCGTAGCTGGATACGTTCATCCAAAAACTCTCGCAGAGAATGGGGTTGCCTAAGTTCGATATCTTCTTAGAGATTCTGGATTTTACAATCGAACTGAGATAAAGACAATTCGTTTATCGCTTGGACTTGCTGTTACAACTTACGTTTATCTGAACAAACGCAGGTTTCCTTTCTGATCTTTGTAGAATAGCGTTTAACTCGTTTGTACAACGCTCTCCTTCACCTTGATGAAGTGTTGTATCGCGTTAAACGGGAACGACCATATGGTTGGATAGTGATATTAGGTGTCCGCGTCACAATCCGGCTAGGTAAGATGGGCGACTAGCTAGAAATCACTGTCGGAGTGTTACCGATTAATTGTTAGGGTAGCACTAGATCTTTGAACAGTGAATACAGTCCGCGAGGATCCGCGACACCACCAGGATCGCAGGTCTGAGGTCCAACTAAGGAATGAGGAGGTTTGACCGAGTATTCCGGGACTCTGATCGTAGGTTTACTCCAGGATCGTTCGAGCCGAGTGAGCATAGGTGGTACGTCAAACAAGTTTCGCTCGAAACTCCAGTAAATATAACGAGCACAACTGTGTTTAACACAACGTTTCCGTGGATGTTTATGTCTTTCCGTTTCTTGGCTGGGTCTAGGGCATTTATCGTAATAATACCAAAGACGCACGTCTGGTAGGGTAAACGCGAGTGATCTTTCTCCAGCTTACAATATTCCTCCATCCGTTCGAAGATATCCGGTACAACAGGTAGCGATCGATCAGCGGTAAGATACATCATAGTGGAATAGAGCCGTTTGAGTTCTACCATGCGGTCATGATGTATACCTTGAGGATATCGAGTTTCTAGATTCTGTTGACTGGTAATATCGAGATAGGTTTCTCTCAAGAATTCCAGGTATTTGGTGGAGTCGCTGCGTTTATCCGGCATTTCGACATCTGCACTTTCAAGTCGGTTTCGAATAGAATTTTCGTGTTCGAGTCTCAGTTTATCGTTCCGCTTCCGCTGGGTATGATATTTAAATAAACCATTTCCCTTTGGTGTCTATATCGTTCGTATCGTGTAGGTCGATAGGATGACCAGTAGTTAAGAAGTCCATATACGTACCATTACGATGCGTATAGTGAGCGATGAATTTTCTACAGTCTAACCCACGCGCAAGTTGCTCCCGGGACATTGGCGGTTAGATATAACGACCATCGTCCTCCGTAGTAGTTGGACCAGCGTCGCCGCGTATCAAGCTATCATCAAACGCTTGTAAAGGTAGAGTATATCGCTCCCCGATACCAAGACCATCTTCTATCAACTCCGTCATATCTGCTATATATGAGTTTATCCATATTATAATGAGTTTATATTTAGGCGAGCGGGCGTCGCTGCCTACCCCAATCAACCCCCAGACAGTACGAGATCCTCAGCGCCGATGTGTCGTCGCCGCTGTACTTTCGCCAACGACGTAGCCGCACAACGACAACGACAACCGGCACAAGTCACTCGACTGTCCGTCCCAAAGGCTTAGATGTACTTCAGGTTTTCCTTGGAGAGTTAGGTTACTTTTACGATTGCGACTAGCTACTGTAAACACACCTTAGCAGTAACATTCACCTATAAACTCACAAATACCACACAACTGGTCACAACTACACACATTCGGGCCATTTGTCCGTTAGTCAATGCCTTCCAGAATGTCACTGTATTATTATGTATCCTTGGATACTAGTAGTGCGCTATTTATTCCCTATGCTATTCAATGGGACAAGCTTTCTATTGTTCTTTTAACTCAATTCTAATTCTAGCGTGGTTGTTGCTATGGTGACATTATGCAAAGCTAGCGGTAGAATTAGGGTAATTCCAATGCATACAGATCTGGGATGTTATTTAATAGTAATTCTTTAATGGTCAATGTCCTGTTTTATACATGACTTTATGAATTTTATCGGCTATTGACTATGTTTGGGAGACTTTCGCACACTCATACGCATAATAAGATAAATCTCCGCTCCCTTGATCTATTAATTAATGGAATTTTGGGAATGTTATAAATTGCGTAAAAATGGCAATTTATTAAATTCATTAAAAGGTATGAATTTAAATTTATTCCCTGAAATTTTATTATTTGATAATTAAATTGACATATTTTGATTCTAGAACATGTCTGGGGACACAAGATCCTTAATTCTATGACAATTGTCTTTTTAAGAATATCGGTAAATGCTACGATATCTTAATTGACTAGAATTGCTGAAGGATCTGAATTTTACAGATTTTGATTTATTAGATTTGCAAATATTAAATAATTAATATTTGAGATGGGCACCGATTTATTCCAGAACTTGTCTGGGGACGTTAACCACTGATTCTAGAATTTGTCTTTCAAGTATATCGGTGGGTGCCGCGATATCTTAATCGACTAGAATTACAGATGGTCAAAGGGTTTAACAGATTTATTTTGCGTTATACGCTACTGTTAAAGGGACATCACGCTACTATATGTATTATTTAATATACGGTATGAGAGCAATATCGCACGAAGCAATGTCAGTGTGAAGAGGCAAGTCGTTTCCAAGGTCTACCCAGAGCTTGGTTTAGCCGAGACACGAGGATCTGAACTTTGCATTCCTAATACTCTGCCTACCAATAATACTTAAATATAGTAGTGGCTTTATTGTACTTTAATAAGTACGGACATTTCATCTTACTGTAGTTACGTATTTATAATATAATACGGACAGTAAGGAAAGAGAAAAATAATTATTTCTTCGCCGTCGCACTAAATATAATATAAGTAATTACGTACGTAATAAACACGAATATATTGCACTATTCTACAAAATAATCGCTAAATAATATTCTACTAAATTAAATAAAACGATTATAATAAAATTACATAGTAATACATACATAAATATAAAAATAATAAAATAATATAAAATAATAGAGTCACACACCCACTCCATATGTTGTTACGTTATGGAGTCCCTAGATGTTTGAAGGATTAGGGAGGTGGTCGTGGGAAGAGAATCTTGCCTTCCACAGTTTCCGGAGAGTCCTCCATTCCCTTCCGGTAAACACAAACGACCAGCTGGGCGATTGAGTCGCTGCATCCCGAATACAATTCCAGGTTTCCTCTTCGTCCTGGAATAGTGACGATAGAAACATCGCTCTAGGTACACGACGGCCTTACAAAGCCTATTCCAGGAGCTATAGTGGTCCGTCGCTCCCTGCATGAGAGGTGAGAGTCCCTGCGAGACGTCTGATGTTCCAGAGCTCCAATCGCTCTCTCTGATCTTCATGAAGGATCCACTCGCGGTGGGGAGGTCCAGATCCACGGCGTCGTCCCTGGCAATATGTAATACCGACAGATCTATCCCGGGTTCAAATAACTCCGCTCCACCCGTCCGGGTTTTTGGTTTGACTTTCTCCGCTCCCTTGGCTGGTCTAATCTCAGTCGGAGTAAGATGGGGAGGCCATTCATCCTCCTTACTCAGGAAGTCGGGTTCACCTAACCGGTCTGTAGTATCTGTCAGTTCTTGAGGAGTTGCTCCTCTGGAAGCGATGTCAGTTGTATTCATCGTCTTGGGGCAATATCTCCATTGATCTACATTGGAGTTAAGATTGTCATTATCTGAGGAGTGTGGTGTTCCCTCAGTTGGGTCGTCTCCCTCACTAGTATCATCTTCCCATTCACTCACCTGGCGGACGCGATCTTGAAGCAGTCTTTCTCTGAGCGTTCTTCGGGAAGGTCCAGTAAGGTACCAACCTACTCTAGTTCTTACCGCATAGGTCTGTAGTGGCTGCGGTTGAGCAGGTCGTTTCTCTAATGTCTCCAGCGCCTCATGCGCGTTTTGGCCGATGAGTATTTGCACTCCAGGATAATCAGTCTGGAATCGAGGTATGTTAAGATGTTGGATGCTCTCATCCTCGTCCCAATTATAAAGGTCTGCTTGAGTAGTAGCGAAGTTCTTTATAGCCACCATTTTCACTGACCTTATACTGTATTCTCCTAGTTTATCCTGTGGGGTGGACAACTCACCTATATAATAGTCGGCAGCTACAGTAGAATTCCAAACCTGCATGATCCCTGACATGTTTAGCTTGGTTCGGAACTTGGGTTGTCCAGCAAAGATGACTTCGGCTAGTTCTTTATCGATGAATGTTCCTGTGCTACCGGAGTCCAGGAGGGCGTTCACTATATAGCTCTTCTGAGGTCCGTGGACCCGTAACTGGACTACAGGAAATTCTCGGATTCCTATATTGGAAGTTGGCGCTTTCCAAGATGGTTGTTGATCGGAAGTAGTTAAGGTAAGGTCGCTGTCTGTGTCTTTCTCGTACACGAGTGTTCGATACACTGCGGTGGTGTTTATTAGGTAACAGGATTCGTTTTGGTCGGAGAACTCGTCCGTATAGAATCCTTCCATCTCAGATTGATCAGTGTCGTTCACATCACTGAATTGGACATGTAGTTCGGACTCACTTACCTGACTCGGGCTGTTTCGTTCGAATTCCGTGTGCAACAAGATATGATGTTTTGCGCCGCACTTTGCACACCTTGCGTCGGAGTTACAGGTTCGCCGTTGGTGTCCTCGTCTGAGGCAATTATAACACAACCGCTTATCCCACATGACTTCACGTCTATCCTTTAGTGATTTCCTCAGGAATTTATCACATGCATTTAAACGGTGGGGCCCGTCGCACAGCACACATTTGGGCTTGATGTTACTTACTTTAACATGTGCTGTGTGGTGCACACTTGTTCTTTCCTCGGGCTTTCTCACCTGAATTCTTTTAGGAGACGTAGGAGGGGTTTTTTGTACCGGTTCCCTTCTGTCATTGGGTCGAGACTTGGGTTTACTTACCTGATCTTTAGGCATTTTATTGACATAAGATCTGTCAGTGTCTTTCCCGCTGTCCTCTCCTTGAGAAGTTTGGCTTTCACCGTCGTCGGTATAACATACTGGTATTACCCTTCTCCTAGAAACGGGTTTCTCACTTACCTTACTTTCCGCTGTCTTCTCTCTGGACTGCTTTATGAGCTGTAATTTCACCTCGCTATCCAGGAATGACATGAGATCAGCCATGGTAGGGTCTCGTTGTTGTTGTTCCATCATATATAACACCTTCTTGTCCCAGCGTGTACCTACTCCACCCTTGGGCAAAGTAGATGCTAAGGCTCCTACAACCATAGAATTCTGGTATTCATGAGACTTACCTAACCAATCTAGTTGTCTACAGATCTCCTGAATCTCATCGGAAAACTCTATAATCCCGCTGCTAAGAAACTTTCGGGGCGCTACTAACTTTGCATACAAGTACCCAGCGATATTATTCCTATTACCATACCTGATGTTTAGTGTATCCCAAACTTGTCTTAATCCGTCTGGATGTCCAATAAACTTTAACGCCATTAACTTGGGAGATCCCTCCAAGCACTCGATGAGGTATCTAAGTTTTTCTCCATTAGATAGTACAGAGTTCTGTATGTTATCTTTGTAATATTCATTAAAAGGTAACCATTTCATCTCATCTCCATTGAACTTGACGATCTCTCCAACCTTTACCGCTTGCCGGGCTTCGGTTCTAGCCATTTGACGCGTAAAACTTTCTTGGGCCATCGTGTTATTTAATATCGAATTATCGGTATATAAATTTCTCGGATTATGATCCGGTCTATAGGGAATATCATTATCAACAGGTCTATAATTACCCTTAATAGGGTTCACTATAGGAGTTTCTACTTCGCTAGCAGTATAGATGCGTGTAGGCTCCACACCTTGCGCATGAGATACTTCAGACCTAACGGGTTGATACATTGTTACAGAGGGTGGTGGTATACCCTTTTTTAAGTTTACTAATTTATCGCGTTCTAACGCGATACTTTGCTGCACTTCTTGCAACTCTAACTTACTTTCCCTCACTGTTCCTTTTAAATGTTGGACAGTCCCTTCCAACTCTCGGACCTGTTGGGAAGAGCGTATCCGATTCTCCTTCATCTCTCCTAGGAGAATATCCATCCCCCGCCGTCTCTCGTCTACCCAATCAACCGCCGAAACGGGATCCGCCAACGTCGTAGCGGGCAAACGAGGGACAACGGGCGACAAATTTGGAATATTTCGCTCGGGGTCCAGGACCTGAACTGTCTCCTGGGCAGTTCTACGGGGCACAGGTAGCTTAGTGCTATGCAGAGGGAATTTATAGGTAGCTTCAGGGAGCACAGGTGTATCTATTACCGAAGGGGTGATTTCAAGAACAGGCCTACTTATTACAGGCTCATCTACTATAGTAGGGAGTCTTTCTATTGTAATTATTTGGTCTGTGGGTTCTGTACTCTCTAAGTTGGTGTTATTTAGTTGCCTTCTAACAGCTGGAGGCAAATCAGGCAATTTCTGACGGTGGAATGTTCTTTTACGTCTGCTTAGGCGGGATCGATTTCCTCCGCCTTCAGTGTCGGTGGTATCGCCTTCCTCAGATGATGTATAACCTTGTCGTTTGGGAGTAGATCGATTCATCATCTGCATATTACTAGCTGTTAACTGTTTATTAAAGTTATCTTGCCTCTCTTGAAGATTTTCCAACTCTAGTTGGGTTGTCTCTTCAGATGCCCTCCATTCTGCTTCTGCCACTGCTATCTTTCTTTCCGCTTCTGCAGCTGCCGCTTTTGCCTCTGCCGCTGCCGCTTTCCTTTCCGCTTCTACGGCTGCAGCTGCCGCTTTTGCCTCTGCCGCTGCCGCTTTTATTGCTGCAGCTGCCGCTTTTGCCTCTGCCGCTGCCTCTGCTGCCTTTCTTTCCGCTTCTGCCGCTGCCACTGCCGCTGTTGCTGTCTTTCTATCTACTATACGTTTTTTCCTTACTTGTTCTTCCTTTTCTCTAGCGATGCGGAGTTGTTCATCGAATTTAGCTTGGTTCGCCGCTAACCTATCCACATCAATCGCATCTAACACAAGTTTGGCTCCTTCACTATTAGGGCTAAGTCCCTCTAACCTTCTCCTCAACTCGTCATCACCTAAAAAACGTTGATAGTCTGACAGATAGATGTCAATGGCATCCCTCTTATGCGGTTTCTCTGCTGTCACTTCACTCTCGGTTGTATCTAGTAGACTGTCTGACAGGTTCTGCTTTGCGTCAGACATGCTTATGTGTACAGTTGAATGTCTACTGCCGTATTACAGTCTGAGCAAGTCTAGTAACTCAGTATTAACTGCTAGCCTAGTAATTAATTACCGATACTGCTACTCAGTGTAGCGTGATATATATATAATATATTAGAATACCGGGATGCTTATAGTATATATAAGTATTATTACAGACTAGGTTTATCTCAGAATACCGGTATAATTTTAGCACAAATATATATAAATATATAATAGGCCTATCGGGAATACCGGTATACAGCTTACAATTTGTAGTATATATAATTCTGGACTAGAATTAATTACAAGTACCGGTATAATTTCAGCCTAAATTTACAGAAATAAAGATAATAGGCCTATCGTAAATACCGGTATATCAATTATTTTAAATAATTGAATTTCTGAATTTTAGGGTTACTTGGTTACTTTAACTTACTTTATTACCGTTATTCGAGCAGTAATCCAACTGATATTGAGACCTAATGGTTGTATGGTAGGCCTACTATTTATAAATCGTTAGATTTGATTTATAATATATATATATACCCGTTTTAATGGGTTTTGTCAATGTTTGAAATAAATGTTATTATTTCTGGGGAGTAATCACTACACAAAGCGGTGCGCTTTCAGTGAAGTGTTACTTATAGGACACTAAAACAAATAATACTAATTTACCTAAGTTACTTAATACTACAAATTACGTACAATTCGGGTGAGATTACAATCTCTAAATAAACACAAAAATTTACAAAAAACACAAAATACTAATTTTTAGGGTAATTTTACAAGAAGTCTACAAACCAGCCTAACAAAGGGTTAGAAATCTGGTTATTACAACGGACAGGGTACTACGGTATTTGAAAATAATAAGTAGTAGTAAATACACTGCGTTGTCCAGATAGAAAAATACCACCGCCTGACGACCTATAGCCGTATCGCTATAGGTTCTACGTTATGTATCACGGAGTGTTCCTACCTAGAAGTTAATAGAGCTAATCGAACGTGCCTATTAACCACTTTACAACACAAATATAATGCCTACACTAATTACTCTCGGAAAGCACTGTACACTAAACCCTAAATTAGGTACGAGTACTTGTACAACAGATAATCAGTAGTTAAATATACTTGAATAGCTAAAAGAACCACGGCATCTGCTGGAGTGACCGATGCACAAAATCACCAGTCTTTACCTACGCCAAGCAGCCCGTGTAGTACCGGGGTTAATTTAACTATAGCGGTATGTATAACAAACACAATTACTGTAGGAACAAACTTGGGGAATGAATGTTGCGAATAATCGCATAAACTCTGAATAATAAATATTACGCTACGCGTTCAAACTACTCAAACAAAATGCAGACCGAACACTGACAGACTACTATCAAGCCTAAACAAACTACAGGACATGCAGACTCCGAAATGATTAGGGAGTATGCGTTCTAACCCAGTAGTACGACTTATTCTTTAGTTGGGGGTTTACCTTACAGCATTCGCTGCCCCCACTTCCTAACCGTACTTAATCGGACAGGTGATCTACACACGCTGCAATCCGCTCAGGCCTAATAACAGCCAGACAATTATCCAGCCTACAAATTATCTAAATAAATATTATACGCTACCCGTACAGACTTACACAAACAAAGTACAGACTAAACGATGGCAGACTACTCTCAAGCCCAAATAAACTACAGGACATGCAGACTCCGAAATGATTAGGGAGTATGCGTTCTAACCCAGTAGTACGACTTATTCTTTAGTTGGGGGTTTACCTTACAGCATTCGCTGCCCCTACTTCCTAACCGTACTTAATCGGACAGGTGATCTACACACACTGCAATCCGTTCGGACCTAACAGCAATCAGACAACAGCTCAGCCTACAAATCGTCTGTACAATCTGATCAGGTTTACACGCCTTCTGTTCAATACTAGCCTACAAACAAATAAAACTGACAGAAATAAGTAAGCTCCAAAAGAAACAAGGGGTGTACAGTCCCTAATCTCTTAAACAGCCTACCGGTTTACAACAATCAAGTCGAATAATACTAATGTACTTATACGGAAAGTACCGGTTAGGACAGTTAGGCCTACCGACCTACTGAAGTACCGATTCTGGCAGTTGGACCTGCGGGCCTATGGCAGTACCGGTTCTGGCAGTTGGGCCTACTGACCTACAGATGTACCGTTCAGGTTTACCGGTTGACCGGTACTTTCAACTTTATTGCTTACTGCAATAAAGAAGCTATATCCTTTATTGTTCACGCTTTCAGACCTTTGGCAGTTTAACCCGCCAAATTAGGATGTCTTCTAGATAATAAATCGCTTTAGCCTCTAACAAATATTTGATTCACTACACTAGTTGAAACCAATCTGTGCGCGATCATTCACCCGTTGGATATACCCGGGAGATTGATTTCGACAGCTTAATCTTATTGCTATGTAAGCCTAATGTATTATTCGACTGACAGTATTATATAATCTCTGACAATATTATTCACCTTCGGGGAATATTAACAGTTCCTTTAGGACGTGGCGCTCTATCTATATAAACAGAGTTATGACTTAAACTACTCACAACGATATGGCTTAGTTATAATTCACATATATGTCGCATTCTTTAGGAAATGCTTCTTTATCAGTTTCACTCATACACAATGCTGCACAATACTGCACACTAATCTGCCGATCTTCACTGATTTTAGTCACATATAAAAGGAACACGGACCGAATCATGTAGGGTCTATCAAATAACATTAGATTCACTTCAAACCACTTTAACATAAGTCACAATCATTATATGTAACCCTTATATGTAACTTACCTTCGGTATATCAAGAATATTGGGTTTTCGGGGTTATTTCTCGTTATTCCAATATAATAATTCATCAACAAATATAATGAATAACCGACAGCAAAATCAGTAAAGTTAAGGTATAAATGATTTGGTATGGTATGCCGCATTTATGGATGTTATGCAGGTCGATAAAGGATATATGTCCTTATAATTAAGCCTACTAGTGTAAGGCTAAAGCAGAAAAGCACAAAATACTCTAAAGCCGTTCTTCCTGGCTTAGAATCACTAACAACACTGATAAGAATAACTATAAGAATACCAGCTACCCTTATTCCACGAAGCTCCCGTTCAACACAGAGAAAGAGCAGTGAGATAGGAAAATTCAGTTCAGTAGCTCTGTGATAGGTCAAAATCAAAGCTAACTCAAATTCTATTGGCAGATACAGAAAGCTGCAACGTGGCAATATCAGCCGTTAGCCGTCGTCATGGTAGCGACACTGTTTTCAAGAGTATCGAGCTTTTTACGTCATGAAATTGCAGATTATGTCCTCTAAAGTACAAATACAGTTCAAATACAGAAGAAATGACTTTTATGTCCTCTAAAACACCAGTACAGCAAGGACACGGCCTTTTTATGCCTGGCAAACCAACTACAGAGTACTTTAAGGGAAAATAACCGGTTAATGACGCAAAAGCTTTTACACTGAGATAAAGTTTTATAAAGTTTAAGATACAATTCAAACTTTCCGCTATTTTATATAGTACCATTTTTCTTTGTATGACCATAACTTTCTCAGAAATGAATGAAATTCAACGAAATTTTTAATCATACCTACGAATATAACAAGTAAAACAACCATGTAGCAATTTTGCTCATACCTTTACCAAGGAGCCTTTCTGATCAAACCGGCTTTATTCAATTGTAAATTATACTGCTCGAATGCATGTCAAAAAGAGACTAGTTCTACCTTTGTGAAAAGATATGAGAAAGCTCAATTAGATTTCGCTACAAGTTCATAAAAAATTTGCCAATTTCCTAAATAGAGGGAAGCTACCCCCCCCCCCCCCCCCCCCCCCCTCTAACAAATTTGGTCTTCTAATCACAATTGTTTTCTTCTATATTCATACATGTTCCCTGTTCTTACTTGATATTCCTGTGAAGTGCAATGGTGAACTTGGGCGTGCCTCCATTTATTAATCTATTTAGTTGTTTAGCTCGGAATCAATCGATTTCATCTGTTCATTCAACATTTTATAAGGGCCATTCCCCTTTGCCTTAAGGATGGTAAGCGTCATGTTGTGGTCTGGAATTCGGTAATGACTCCAGGCTACAAGGTCAAATCCAGACAAACCAGTATTAAACCGCGCAGTTAGTTCTTTTGCCTTTGTGAGGAACTTATATTAATGCTTTGTAGTGTCAAAGAGGATACATCGCTTGAACTGCTTCTACAATAATGTATTGCAGCACAGGAGGTTCGAATCAGAGTAAAAGCTGTAGAGATTTCGCACTATTGTGTCCCTAGGAAAGACACAATAGACGTTAGTGAATTTTCTAACCCATTTCTACAATGGGAACCTGGCTTCTCTTGGTGTAATAGCGTTGGATAGATGTCCATTGTTCATCTTTAGAAGTTAGTGTGGCTGCCTTAAAGTGTGACATCAAAAAGAGAGGAGCCTATGGGTTGCCTTTGGTGTTTTACATGGCTTGAAGGGCATTGTATACAACATAGGCTGGTTTGTAGCCATAGTTCAGTAAGGCTAGCCAGTTTCCATCAAAGGCAATATGCCAGTCAGCAGCTACCAGTACCAGTACTGGACGTGACTGACGTGATCGTTGCTAGTAGGCAGTATTCTCAGTGCGACGGACGGCTGCAACAGACGGGCAGGATCTAACCCGGCTGTCGTGCTATTGGAATAGTTATTGAGAGAAAATCATATTTTTTTTTATTTTCCAGATCTTTGATGCCTCATTACAAGCTGGTGACGATGAATCCACTGTTGTTCGTATTGAATTGCCATTCTGTATATCAGTTGGTTGGGTTAAACTTAAGATTGTTGATCCATTCGAAGGACAGAGGTTAAACATTCAACTGTTGGGTTGTGATGGAGGTTGGTTTTTCTTCATTAATACCCTTGACTTCTGCCCTTGAACCATTAGGATCACCCCTGTATTACTGTGAACAAATTCTTCGAATTAACCACATTGAAATAATATTGTATTAATTTACCTTATTATTTTATCTAATTTATTATAATTGCAGATTGTTTGGTTCCATATCCTAATCTAAGCGACCTCAAGTATTGGCCACCTGGTAAAAAAGACATTGATCCTGATTATGATGGTTGGAATCCTCAGACAAGTTTAATCAACAAATTTAGAGGATTTAATCTTGGTTCCATACAAGACATCAAGGGATTAACCTTATTATTTAAGGATATGCCACCTGGTGTTGGAAAGTTTTCTTTCAGAGCTGTGTTCTCCAATGGTTCCCCATTAGGTCCCGGAGTTGAACTTACAGAAAGTGGCTCACTAACTCCAATTACATCTGCAGCTCAATGGATTAATGGAAAGCCGGATTCTAAGGTTAGAATCTTCCATAATAGTGAACCACAATCAGCGATATTGTTGCCAAAAAAAGAATTCTTCCAAATAAGTAGTTACTTACTTATCTTAGTTATTTAAAACAAAGTCTTTGCTATTTTTCCCAGTTATAAAAAGTAATAAATGTCTTTTTGTCCAGTTTCGGCAATTTAAATTAAATTTATTAAAGTTTGAAAATTTATTGTATAAAATTATTTTCCATTTTTTTTATTTTCCATATAGAGAACCACATATCAGCAATATTAGAACTGTCAACTTGTAAAATAAAGAACACTTTAAAATACATAGTTTCTTAGTTGTGTTAGGTGGGGTGGGGTGGTTAGTTTACTGAAGTGTAAAGGAAACCAGTTGACCATATCAAATGAGAGCGACAAATCGTTTGCCTCGAAGTATTGATATGTTCATGGAAATGCAGATGAAAGAAGATCAAAGTAAATCTCCATTATTTTTGAGAATCGTAGTCATTTCGGTCATTATATTCCAAATGTCAATACACTAAATTTAAATATCACAGCACTGATAACATCTGATATTCTATTGCTTTAGATTCACACCACTGAATTGTATGCAATTGGTACTCCTTCTTTTGCAATGGAATTCCAAGATGATGTTATTTTCCCATATTCATGGGTGACAATCATAGCTGATGACTGGTCTCCCAATAACCTTCATATATCTGCTATGGTAACTGGTCGCTGCCCTATTGGTAAGTAAAATACAAACACTAATCACTAATCACTAATCACACGAATCTATTTACATGTTTATGATGTTGTATAGTGTACACATCTATATCTAAAGATCAAATTGTTTATGTATGTTTGTATGTATGTATGTTTGTTTGTTCCTCGATCTCCTCCTAAACTACAGTCTCTCGCGATATGGGGAATGTTCCGTTGGATTCAACGTGGTCCTGGGCTCTGTATAAAATAATTTTCACCGCCATGCAGTGAATATTTTCGGTACATTTAGTACTTTTTCGATCTTGTACAAATACCGGGGAGGGGGTCATATTCACCCCCCCCCCCCCCCCCCCCCCCTCTAAAATCTATTAATTTTAACGAAAACGTCTGATTTCTTGTTTGTACGGAGATTTCACTAGTCTGAATCCGTCAAATAATTTTTATTTTGCAGCACCAAAATTACAAAGTAGTGAATAATTTTCATAAAATTTGAAAGTTACAATTTTCGGCTAATTGTTTTGTTTTTCAATACTAGTTTTCTGGTGCGTAAAATCCATTGGAAAATATTTAAAAATAATCTGATTAGTATAAATGGCTGTTTTAGTCCTCTAAGTAGGCAATAAATGAAAAAAAGAAGTAACCAGCACTTTCAGTTTGAACACAACATTTTGAATTCACTTATACGATGCTACAAATTCACATATTTTAGGTTTTCTGGGGCGCTGATTCTAATGGAATACATTTGAAATTTGCCAGATCATTGCTACTCGTATTTTTCGGCGTAATATGGTAAATTTTGGTGCTAGCACTAAATTTCATACCCAGCACCAAAAAGAACAAGTTTGAGATGTCCAGTGGGGATTTTATTGATTCCATCGCATTCCGGACCCTCATAAACCCGTATAACGCAAGAAACAAGATGGTACTATCTATTGATTAATTTGCCTATTTTCAAAAACTTGGTTCTGGCAGAACAATTTTCCGGTGCAAAAGCAAGTTTGAAAACTCTTATGCAATTTTTACTTATTCCATTGAATTCAGAACCCTCACAAACCCGTATAACGTAAGAAACAAGGTGACACAATCAATTGATATAATTGATGGTTTTCAAAAAATTGGTGCTAGCACCAAATTTTACACCCACTTCAGAAAAGTACAAGTTTGAGATGTCTAGTTAGATAATTATTCATTCCATTGAATTCAAAACCGCCATAAACCTCTAAAACGCGAGAAATACGTTGTCACAAGCAATTGAACTATTGAATGGATTTTCAAAATTTCGTGCTGGCACCAAATTTTGCACACAGCCAACTAAATTAATACTTCGATTGCAGTTGGTCCAAAATGCAGCTGCTCGTCTCTTAGTTGGAGTAAAATAACGGGACCACATCACTCCGGTGCTGATGGACCTTTACTGGCTTCCAATTCATCGCAGCATTGAATTCAAAATTGCATTATTAACACACAAATGCATTCATCGCGTAGCCCCTGCGCATCTATGCAATTTCTTGGTGCCTTATATACCACCACGTCAGCTAGATCGAGTGACCAGGGACTTTTGAATATCCCACGATTTCGCCTAGAGACGTACGGGAGACGTGCATTTTCGACCCGCTCCTACAGTGTGGAACTCAGGATCCCACAGGATGTCCGCGACGCCTCTACATTGGGGTCATTCAAATCAAAACTTAAAACCTATTTGTGTCGTGCTGAATTCGGAGGACAGGGCAATTAACTATTTGTGTTTTAATATTATGCATTATGTATAATTTTAATTTTTTACTTCATCTGTTTTCCTGCTTTCCTTTTAACTCATGACTCCTTCTATCGTTTTACTTAAATTTCTATCATTTATTTCAACATATTTTATTTATTTCAACAGTAGTTATTGCATTTTTAATTGGGATGTATTACATGACTTCGCACACCTACATGCTAACTGAATTGAGTGAAAAATACTTACACTAGTTCGACCCGTCTGTTTGCAAGGAAAGGGACATCTATTCCTTATATGATGTCGACATACAATCAAAGTATGCTCATTTATCTAATAATTTCCGGTATCAATTAAAGAGGGGTCACTAATTCCAAGAATAATATTTCTTCAAATCTTTATCATATTGCTTGAAATTTGAAACACAACTAGTTCAACTCACCCTAAATCCAATGAAACCCAATGAATCCGGAATATTCGATACAGCCTCTAAATTTTTCGCCATTCTTCACATTAGTCGTGATTTATTTATATCATTAGAAAGCTTGCGTTACAGGATTCCAAACAATTTCTGAATTTCGTTGAGAAACAGCTGAGGTATCAAATGCGTTCAAATGTTGCTAGAATTCTCATTCGCTTGAGGACATTTATTCTATTTAATAAATATACCATTCAGAATCGATAAGGAATACACTGCCTGATGACCGCTCTCTAACACCCATGCATATTCATGAAGTATAGCAGGCTATCTGTAATAATGCATTAACTAGTAGATAATAGCCAATGTAATAGTAATATAATAGTAATAGTAATAGTTAATAGTAATATATGAAGTACTGGAATCTATCCATTTACATAGGAAGTATGTAAGACTTGGCCTGAGTCATTATAAAGCCTAAACCAATAAAGAAAACAATATTAAATAAGATGGATGATTGGTAATACCAATCATCCATCTTATTTATTGTAAACAATATCAAACATACCAATTTGGTATGTTTGATGATATGTTATCTAACACCGGAATCAATGGTTTCTTTAAGTTATTTTGTTTTAATCACAAATCAGTTCTTTCCCTAGCGTATAGCATGTAATGTAAATGTCTGAGAAAAGCAACTCGCTGACAACAATTAATAGCCGATAGCTATTTATGTAGAAAAAATTAAACTGAAAACTGTGCTCTTATTCTCGTTTTTTGTTTTGGTTAGAATACTCTACAACTGAACCTACTCCTTTCCCATTACCATTACGTTAGTATCTGTTATTGACAGTGGTTGTCGACTGCCTGTTGTTGGCTGTTGTTCATATTGAAGTTTAATCAATATACTCCAAAAACTGCTCAACTATAAACTAATAATTATATTTCCCTTAATTTAGTTACAACTGGTCCGCCACCAACTACTGGTACCGCTCCACCTCCACCTCCTTCGACAACTACTGGACCTACAACAACTGTGGGTCCACCTACAACACCTGGAACAACAACAGCACCTCCACCCACAACACCCGGACCAACAACAGCACCACCACCAACAACAACACCCGGACCAACAACAGCACCTCCACCCACAACACCCGGACCAACAACAGCACCTCCACCCACAACAACACCCGGCCCAACAACAGCACCACCACCAACAACAACACCCGGACCAACAACAGCACCTCCACCCACAACGCCCGGACCAACAACAGCGCCTCCACCCACAACAACACCCGGACCAACAACAGCACCACCACCCACAACAACACCCGGACCAACAACAGCACCTCCACCCACAACACCCGGACCAACAACAGCACCTCCACCCACAACAACACCCGGACCAACAACAGCAGCTCCACCAACAACACCCGGACCAACAACAGCGCCTCCACCCACAACAACACCCGGACCAACAACAGCACCACCACCAACAACAACACCCGGACCAACAACAGCACCTCCACCCACAACACCCGGACCAACAACAGCACCTCCACCCACAACAACACCCGGACCAACAACAGCGCCTCCACCCACAACAACACCCGGACCAACAACAGCACCACCACCCACAACTACCCCCGGACCAACAACAGCACCTCCACCCACAACGCCTGGACCAACAACAGCTCCTCCACCCACAACAACACCCGGACCAACAACAGCACCACCACCCACAACAACACCCGGACCAACAACAGCACCTCCACCCACAACACCCGGACCAACAACAGCACCTCCACCCACAACAACACCCGGACCAACAACAGCAGCTCCACCAACAACACCCGGACCAACAACAGCACCTCCACCCACAACACCCGGACCAACAACAGCACCTCCACCCACAACAACACCCGGACCAACAACAGCGCCTCCACCCACAACAACACCCGGACCAACAACAGCACCACCACCCACAACAACCCCCGGACCAACAACAGCACCTCCACCCACAACACCTGGACCATCAACAGCACCACCACCCACAACAACACCCGGACCAACAACAGCACCACCACCAACAACAACACCCGGACCAACAACAGCACCACCACCCACAACAACACCCGGACCAACAACAGCACCTCCACCCACAACAACACCCGGACCAACAACAGCACCTCCCCCCTCAACACCCGGACCAACAACAGCACCTCCACCCACAACAACACCTGGACCATCAACAGCACCTCCACCCACAACAACACCCGGACCAACAACAGCACCTCCCCCCTCAACACCCGGACCAACAACAGCACCTCCACCCACAACAACACCTGGACCATCAACAGCACCTCCACCCACAACAACACCCGGACCAACAACAGCACCTCCACCCACAACACCCGGACCAACAACAGCACCTCCACCCACAACAACACCCGGACCAACAACAGCAGCTCCACCAACAACACCCGGACCAACAACAGCGCCTCCACCCACAACAACACCCGGACCAACAACAGCACCACCACCAACAACAACACCCGGACCAACAACAGCACCTCCACCCACAACACCCGGACCAACAACAGCACCTCCACCCACAACAACACCCGGACCAACAACAGCGCCTCCACCCACAACAACACCCGGACCAACAACAGCACCACCACCCACAACAACCCCCGGACCAACAACAGCACCTCCACCCACAACACCTGGACCATCAACAGCACCACCACCCACAACAACACCCGGACCAACAACAGCACCACCACCAACAACAACACCCGGACCAACAACAGCACCACCACCCACAACAACACCCGGACCAACAACAGCACCTCCACCCACAACAACACCCGGACCAACAACAGCACCTCCCCCCTCAACACCCGGACCAACAACAGCACCTCCACCCACAACAACACCTGGACCATC
The DNA here is from genome assembly GCA_032718475.1 of Nemertoderma westbladi. NCBI lineage: Eukaryota > Metazoa > Xenacoelomorpha > Nemertodermatida > Nemertodermatidae > Nemertoderma > Nemertoderma westbladi. Next base: position 48,650 of record JAUCBJ010004729.1, read on the forward strand.
AACAGCACCTCCACCCACAACAACACCCGGACCAACAACAGCACCTCCCCCCTCAACACCCGGACCAACAACAGCACCTCCACCCACAACAACACCTGGACCATCAACAGCACCTCCACCCACAACAACACCCGGACCAACAACAGCACCTCCTCCCACAACACCCGGACCAACAACAGCACCTCCACCCACAACAACACCCGGACCAACAACAGCACCACCACCAACAACAACACCCGGACCAACAACAGCACCACCACCCACAACAACACCCGGACCAACAACAGCACCTCCACCCACAACAACACCCGGACCAACAACAGCACCTCCACCCACAACACCCGGACCAACAACAGCACCTCCACCCACAACAACACCCGGACCAACAACAGCACCACCACCAACAACAACATCCGGACCAACAACAGCACCCCCACCCACAACACCCGGACCAACAACAGCACCTCCGCCCACAACAACACCCGGACCAACAACAGCACCTCCACCCACAACACCCGGACCAACAACAGCACCTCCACCCACAACAACACCCGGACCAACAACAGCACCACCACCCACAACAACACCCGGACCAACAACATCACCTCCACCCACAACACCCGGACCAACAACAGCACCTCCACCCACAACAACACCCGGACCAACAACAGCACCTCCACCCACAACACCCGGACCAACAACAGCACCTCCACCCACAACAACACCCGGACCAACAACAGCACCACCACCAACAACAACACCCGGACCAACAACAGCACTACCACCCACAACAACACCCGGACAAACAACTGCACTTCCACCCACAACAACACCCGGACCAACAACAGCACCACCATCCACAACAACACCCGGACCAACAACAGCACCACCACCAACAACAACACCCGGACCAACAACAGCACCACCACCCACAGCAACACCCGGACCAACAACAGCACTTCCACACACAACAACACCCGAACCAACAACAGCACCACCACCAACAACAACACCCGGACCAACAACAACACCACCACCAACAACAACACCCCGACCAACAACAGCACCTCCACCCACAACACCCGGACCAACAACATCACCTCCACCCACAACACCCGGACCAACAACAGCACCTCCACCCACAACAACACCCGGACCAACAACAGCACCTCCACCCACAACACCCGGACCAACAACAGCACCTCCACCCACAACAACACCCGGACCAACAACAGCACCACCACCAACAACAACACCCGGACCAACAACAGCACCACCACCCACAACAACACCCGGACAAACAACAGCACCTCCACCCACAACACCCGGACCAACAACAGCACCACCACCAACAACAACACCCGGACCAACAACAGCACCACCACCCACAACAACACCCGGACCAACAACAGCACTTCCACACACAACAACACCCGAACCAACAACAGCACCACCACCAACAACAACACCCGGACCAACAACAACACCACCACCAACAACAACACCCGGACCAACAACAGCACCACCACCCACAACAACACCCGGACAAACAACAGCACCTCCACCCACAACACCCGGACCAACAACAGCACCACCACCAACAACAACACCCGGACCAACAACAGCACCACCACCCACAACAACACCCGGACCAACAACAGCACTTCCACCCACAACAACACCCGGACCAACAACAGCACCTCCACCCACAACACCCGGACCAACAACAGCACCACCACCAACAACAACACCCGGACCAACAACAGCACCACCACCCACAACAACACCCGGACCAACAACAGCACTTCCACCCACAACAACACCCGGACCAACAACAGCACCTCCACCCACAACACCCGGACCAACAACAGCACCACCACCAACAACAACACCCGGACCAACAACAGCGCCTCCACCAACAACAACACCAGTACCATCAACAGCACCTCCACCCACAACAACACCCGGACCAACAACAGCACCTCCACCCACAACAACACCCGGACCATCAACAGCACCTCCACCCACAACAGCACCACCACCCACAACAACACCAGGACCATCAACAGCACCTCCACCCACAACAACACCTGGACCAACAACAGCACCTCCACCCACAACAACACCTGGACCAACAACGGCTCCACCCACAACAACGCCAGGATCCACCCCAACACTGCCGCCAACAACTGCACCACCACGTTAGTAGTAATACTTATATAATTTTAAATTTTACTGTTAATTATTTGGGAGATAGAGAAAGAATATAATTAAATAATAATACAAAGGTACAATGATTAAATATTAAATTGCAAAGTGTTTATTTTGCTAAAGAAAAGGTATGAAAGTAAAAATGGTTGTTAAGTTTCATAAGAGTATATTTGAGATTTTATAGAGTGTCAATATTTCGATGCTACATTAAAAATCAGGATTGCATTGGAGAGATATGCTTCTGTAAATTACAGTTGTGGTACCATTATTATTCAAGATTCGATGCGCTTAAATCACACTTCACTATTCTGTAATAAACCATTAGAGTTGTAAATTGGGGAAACAATAATATAGGAACATATTTTAATGTATCCAACGAATTTATGATTTTATAAGTTAAGTACTGATACTACCACCTTAACTTAACCTCACCTGTGTTTGTAAGTAATGATACTACCACCTTAACTTAACCTCACCTGTGTTTGTAAGTAATGATACTACCACCTTAGCTTAACTTAACCTCACCTGTCTTTGTAAGTAATGATACTACCACCTTAACTTATCTTAACCTCACCTGTCTTTGTAAGTAATGATACTACCACATTAACTTAACTTAACCTCACCTGTGTTTGTAAGTAATGATACTACCACCTTAACTTAACCTCACCTGTGTTTGTAAGTAATGATACTACCACATTAACTTAACTTAACCTCACCTGTGTTTGTAAGTAATGATACTACCACCTTAACTTAACCTCACCTGTCTTTGTAAGTAATGATACTACCACCTTAACTTAACTTAACCTCACCTGTCTCACCTGTCTTTGCTCTCGGTAGTTGTAATAATTTTAAAATTTATATTAAATTAATTTTATTTCTTTGTATGTACTAAATTTATCCTTTTTGAAATAAATAAAATCACATGATTCATTAAAATACATTTTCCAGCTCCCCCATCTACAGCAACACCAACAACAACAACAAGCAGATGCGATCCATGTCCAGATGAGTGCTCGGATCCTCTCACCATTATGGAAGGTGTTACAGCCAACAATACTGTTGTATTCGACGTTGGGAGTGTAATTGGTGAAATAACAGAAGGTGATGCGGGTCTCAAACTCTACCTCGCTGACCATCCAGACAAGTGCAGTTCAGTTGGATGTCTCGATGTTGAATTAATAATTGGCGGTGATTCATTCACCTTCAGCATCGTTTTCAAACTAACTGACGGCACTGAATATGTATTAACTGAGGATGATGTACTACGTGATGCCTTCGATATTGCCATTGATCGGGTCCAGAATATTGCTGGAAGTAATATTAAGGTAAGAGTGTGGTGAAGGTATTGAAGTTCACTATTTTTTCTCATTAGTTTTAGTTTGTGTCACTAACATACAAAGCAAAATGATAATTTGGTATATATGTGTATTATGTACGATGCAATTAATCTTTGAAACACTTTAACAAGCTCACCCATACAGCCAACAGTCGACACTCTCGCATCCTTTAATTTACCAATATTAGGGTAAGTTTTAATTGCAGTCAAGAATTATAATAAGTGATACCTGTACCAGTATAGTAAAAGTGATTGCGTAAAGTAAAACCGCAAGCACTTACTTAGCTAGCATAACGTAAAAAGGCAAGCACTTACTTAGCTAGCATAACGTAAAAACGCAAGCACTTACTTAGCTGTTGTTTATTCATTAACGTTGCCTCCTTGTAAATGATAGAATTCTAGGCACAACAGCCAACATTATCTATTTAATTGCATGGTAAGCTACAGGGATGCCCAGACCCCCACGCTTTTGGTCTGCTTTTTGGTGCCATTCCTTTGTGTTATCACTTAGCCTCTCGCGCAACAGCTTTTCCCCCAACCGCAGCAGTCCACGCAATCTCTCGCCCACCAGCTGTTCACCGAGGCAGTGCATGCAACCTCTCGCACACCAGCTGTTTACCGATGCAGTGCATGCAACCTCTCGCCCACCAGCTGTTCACCGAGGCAGTGCATGCAACCTCTCGCCCACCAGGTGTTTACCGCAGCAGTGCATTCAATCTCTCCCCCACCAGCTGTTTACCGAAGCAGTGCATGAAATTTTTTTTTAATTTTAATTTAATATTTTTCCTATTACTAGATGTTCACAGTAGATTATGAATGCACCAAGGTTCCTTTACCAATGGTGGTCGACAATGTTGAGGAGATTGTTATAATATCGCATACACCTATCACATCATTAATACAAGTCTCCATCAATGGATGTTACAAAGGTAAGGAATTATAGCTTGTTTCAGTTAGGTCTATATTGCATATTCTCAAATTAATTAATCACATTTCGCATTCAAAATAACTTAAACAAAATAACTTAAAATAAAATAAAATAAAATTATAATATATATATATTTATATATATATATATTAATCTGAATTAAAAAAAACGTATAACTAATTAATATTATAACTGTAGGGTGTGAGTACCATTTGTATGCAATAAAGAATATATTGTTAAAATAAATAAATAACAAAAAAAATAATAATGAAAAAAACAATTTTAAGTCATTGAAAGTCAGTTGATTTTTATTTTAACCACGATTCTTTACATATAAAAAAAGTAAAAGTAAATTTTCTGAAGTAAATTTCTTGCAAATTCTGACGACTTATTTACTTACTTCAAGCACACGCGCCGAATTGTTTTAGCTCTGCAAACATGAGAACGCCCACGCCCTGCAGCGGTTGAATTCAAAGTTCGATTGTGAGGTCACGAAGGATGGCCGAACACCACTATGGAATAACTTGGTAGCGTGAACAGCTATCTTTCCCGTTGTATGAAACTGGACAGGAAGGGGGATTCAGCTTCACTGTCTCATATAATAAATAGTTGATTTCAACTATTCAAAAAGTTACTATGCTAATGTATCTGTTAAAACACTATGGTTTGTTAATATTTGTTGTTTTGTAGAATGCCCCACTGTCTTGTCTACCACTGCACCCACAACATTTCCACCTATGACAACAACTACACCCGGTAAGTTCATATGATTAAGTTAATTAATTTAAATTTGAAGTACTTTACCGTCTTTTCCATGTTTGTGTTGAAAATATAGAGCATCAAGCATATAGCTTGAATTTAATTAGTATTTATTTAATTAGACCGGTAGAATCATATTCGTCAACTTGCCATAAACATGTAGGTCGTCTTCATATATGATGTTGATTAATGTCGAATCGAGTGATTTTTGCATGACTGTGAATTATATTGAAGAATTTAATTTAGACTTTTATTTACTTTTATTTTTGACTTCTTAATTAATTAGCAGATTGGTGGGAAGTCATTCACTGCGATTCAGGCATCAATGTCAAATGTCCATTGATATTATTTTTAAATATGTTCAAGCAACATTCAGATTGACCAACAGTTAGACAATAATAAATTGATTAAAACAAATTGTAGTAAAATGATGTACAACTGTCTCCACTAACACAACACTTGTACTCTATATTTGGTTATTCTGGTACAGTTATGCTGATGAACTGAAGAGACTCTAGTGCCCTTTGGTCTGTCTAGGATCCCTTCTGCTATACCTTGTTTATCATTGCAATCTTAGGACTGAACCAACTAAACATTTTTCAGATATTGACACATTATTTACAACATAATGTTTATTTTTACACATTCGAAATAATTTACCCATTTATTTCAACTGCAGAATGTGATTGTTGTCCAAATTCCCAAGAGATACCGATAGATGCATACCTTGGTACAAGCAACGTGGAAGATGCTGCCTTTGGCGAGCCCGGATTCGTCCTGCACAATAATCTCGCAGATTCTCACATCACACTGAAACTTCAAGCTCCTAACGGAAGTCGTTAGTACATCAATTTACTTTGCCAATTTACAATGTATTATAATATCAAAGACATTCAGTATCATGTCCAATATTAGATATAATTAATATAACAAATTATAAATAAATTATATGTCCACGAAATTTGAAGAAATATTTGAGTCTCAAATATGTTTGATTTATCAATATCTTAATTGATCTCTTTGAAATGGTGCTCGGCTGAATTAATCCATAGCATTAATAATAATATGCTGCACAATTATACACTACACATTTTGCTGATATGTTTAATAATAATAAGACACTTCCTTAGGGGACAGTTGCCATTTCCCCATAATTATTTGCAATTGTGAAATCCGATCAACTGCTGGTGAAATGTTTGATATTGAGAAACCTATTATTTAGCCTGAATCTCAAATTAATGCATGATGTTCCTTGATATACATTCCTACCTATTATTGGTATTTAATTTACAATATGAAATTTAATAATAATTCATAATGTTTCAGCCACTCATGCCATCTGGACGATCAAGTCAATTGAAACCGAAATCCGAAATCCCGATGCGACATCAGCGAAACTGCGCTATCGTTTCCTCTTTAGTTACCGTGACTACCATGAAGGTGGCACCGACAGATTAGATAAATACTATGAGTTTGCTCTAGATGGATCGATTATACCCGCCCCACCAATAGTATCAGATCTGGCCGATCTAGAAGGAAAAGTTCAGGTACTGTAAATGTATATAAATAAAAAAAAAAAAATAAAAAAAAAAAAAAGTAAATATAAATGTATGAGTGCAAGATATAGACTGGTACAATCTTACTGTAGTATTCAATGCAATCACTGGTGCAGCAATCAATTAAATAGAGCCTACATAACATACTTTAGGTAATCGTAGGTCTCAGTACCGGAATGCCAAAACTGTATGTTAACAATTTAATAGTCGGTAACAGTACGAGTAGGTTCACACAGATTAGCACACAATACAGTCGCTACGCTACAATCAACCATAAATGAAAAAAGAAGAGAAATTAGAACCACTACATATGTATTATAGGCCCATTATAATATAACACAATAGTAGTGAAATATAATGTTTAGACATGAAATTATTTCTATAAATAAATATTTATGTTTTCGAATAGAATAATTACATTATTGTCAATTTCTTTTAAATCGTCTTTCGTTTTAAATCGTCTTTCGTTAAATCGTCTATATTCTTATAAAGTTATATGATAAATTTTGAAGTAAATAGTTTAATGAGTAATGTTATAATGCATCCTATTTCATATTAGAAGGTGTTACTGTAATAATATTATGTAGTTTAGTTGATTATATTTATTTAAATTTTGATTCAATTCAATTTTGATTCAGGCCAACTACCTGAATACACAACGTCAACTGCAGGCATACGCATGCCTACTGCATACATACACTACTACTACTACTACTACTAGGATCGGCATGCTGCATTGCAGCTGCATTTTTAAGAATGATGTGCCGGCTTGTCGACAAAATTGCGCCGCCACAACTCCCAATCACCCATGACATTTGCTGGATCATCCGCATCTTCAAGGCCAGTGTCCTTTAAGATGCGTCTCAAGAGAGTCATGGACTGTCCACCATGCTTATTCACTGCACTGGATGGTCCCCACGGCGAAAGCAATGTCCTGCAAAGTGGAGGCGACTTTGTTCTAGTGTCAAGCTTGGGGGAACCAATGAGACACCTCCAATGTTATATAGTGTCTGGTTGGAGATGTGTGCATTGTACTTGACAGTTGACACAATGAACCCGGCGTAGCATTCTTGTGAATGTGACATCCAGAGATATTTGGTATCCTCAGCAGTTAGAGCCCAGCATGGACTCACATAGAGGAGTACTGGAACTACTGCTGATCTAAATAATCGGACCTTAAGTTTCCGATTAAATCTCTGTGACTTCCAAATCCTGGAAAGCCTATTCAAGTCTGCCCATGCCTTTCCCTTACTTTTACTTTTCCTTTTCGAAGGTCCTCACCTGACTTCTGGATCCATGATCCCAGGTAACAGAAGTCGTCCACATGCTCAAGTATACACAGGCCAACTGAATGCATATACAGGCCAACTGCATGCATACACGGGCCAACTGAATGCATACACACACAGGTCAACTGCCTGAATACACAGGCCAACTGCATGCATACGCATGCCTACTGCATGCATACACGGGCCAACTGAATGCATATACAGGCCAACTGCATGCATACACAGGCCAACTCCCTGAATGCAAAGGCCAACTGCATCCATACGCATGCCTACTGCATGCATACACTGGCCTACTGCATGCATACACTGGCCTACTGCATGCATACACAGGCCAACTGAATGCATACACAGGTCAACTGCCTGAATGAATGTTCAGCATACTTTCATTATATGGGATTCCTGATGAAATTATTGCAGTAATCAGATCAGTATACGATGGTTCGACAACATTTGTGTCTACTGTTGATGGTGACACAGAACCATTTGAAGTGTTATGGGGCGTCCTCCAAGGAGACACACTTGCACCATTCTTGTTCATTATTGTGGTTGACTATGTTCTACGCATGTCCTTAGATCATCATAATGATGATGGGGTGATGATAACTCCACCTACTGGCTCCAGAAGTCGAGGAAATCCTGCCAAGTACCTAACTGATCTAGACTTTGCTGATGACTTAGGAGTACTCTCAGAATCATTAGAGGGAGCCCAACGGCTCCTCAGCTCATTAGAACATGCTGCTTCTAGTGTTGGTCTTTTTATTAACTCCAGAAAGACCAAAATTATGACAGTTAACTTTGAAAGTCCTCAGCAAGTCTCTGATCGGATGAGCATAAGCTCAAAGGATGGTATGCTTGAGCATGTGGACGACTTCTGTTACCTGGGATCATGGATCCGGAAGTCAGGTGAGGACCTTCGAATACGTAAGGGAAAGGCATGGGCAGCCTTGAATAGGCTTTCCAGGATTTGGAAGTCACCGACAATTAATAGGAAACTTAAGGTCCGATTATTTAGAGCAGCAGTAGTTCCAGTACTCCTCTATGGGAGTCCCTGCTGGGCTCTAACTGCTGAGGATACCAAATCTCTCGATGGCACATTCACAGCAATGCTACGCCGGGTTCATTGTGTCAAGTACAATGCACACATCTCCAACCAGACACTATATAACATTGGAGGTGTCTCATTGGTTCCCCCAAGCTTGACACTAGAACAAAATCGCCTCCGCTTTGCAGGACATTGCTTTCGCCGTGAGGACCAGCCAGTGCATAATCTTGTACTTTGGCAGCCTCATGGAGTGAATAAGCATGGTGGACAGCCCATGACTTTCTTGAGACGCATCTTAAAGGACACAGGCCTTAAAGATGCGGATGATCCAGCAAATGTCATGGGTGATAGGGAGTTGTGGCGGTGCAATTTTGTTGACAAGCCGGCACAGCATTCCTAAAAATGCAGCTGCAATGCAGCATGCCGATCCTAGTAGCCTGAATGAACAGGCCAACTGCATGCATACGCAAGCCAAACTGAATGCATACACAGGTCAACTGCCTGAATGCCCAGGCCAACGGCATGCATACGCATGCCTACTGCATGCATACACGGGCCAACTGAATGCATATACTGGCCAACTGCCTGAATGCACAGGCCAACTGCATGCATACGCATGCCTACTGGATGCATACACGGGCCAACTGAATGTATATACAGGCCAACTGCATGCATACACAGGCCAACTGCCTGAATAGACAGGCCAACTGCATTCAAGGTTCCACCTTGGTGTAGGGGTTGCATTGAATTCACATCTCCCGAAGGTCGTCGGTTCGATTCTCACATGGGCCAGGGCAGTTTTCGTTTCGGCACGAATGCTTTAAAGGGACCAGCCGGGGCGCATCTCTGCCTTGCATCATGCATACACAGGCCAACTGCCTGAATGCACAGTTCAACTGCATGCATACGCATGCCAACTGAATGCATACACAGGTCAACTGCCTGAATGCCCAGGCCAACTGCATGCACACGGGCCAACTGAATGCATATACAGGCCAACTGCATGCACACGCATGCCTATTGCATGCATACACAGGCCTACTGCATTCATACACTGGCATACTGCATGCATACACAGGCCAACGGAATGCATACACAGGTCAACTGCCTGAATGCACAGGCCAACTGCATGCATACGCATGCCTACTGCATGCATAAACGGGCCAACTGAATGCATATACAGGCCAACTGCATGCGTACACATGCCAACTGCCTGAATACACAGGCCAACTGCATGCATACGCATGCCTATTGCATGTATACACAGGCAAACTGCCTGAATGCAAAGACCAACTCCATGCATACGCATGTCTACTGCATGCATACACTGGCCTACTGCATGCATACACTGACCTACTGCATGCATATGCGGGCCAACTGAATGCATACACAGGCCTACTGCATGCATACACTGGCCTACTGCATGCATACGCATGCCTACTGCATGCATACACTGACCTACTGCATGCATACACTGGCCTACTGCATGCATACACTGGCCTACTGCATGCATACACAGACCAACTGAATGCATACACAGGCTTACTGCATGCATACACTGGCCTACTGCATGCATACGCATGCCTACTGCATGCATACACTGGCCTACTGCATGCATACACTGGCCTACTGCATGCATATACTGGCCTACTGCATGCATACACAGGCCAACTGAATGCATACACAGGTCAACTGCCTGAATGCACAGGCCAACTGCATGCATACGCATGCCAACTGAATGAATACACAGGTCAACTGCCTGAATGCCCAGGCCAACTGCATGCATACGCATGCCTACTGCATGCATACACTGGCCTACTGCATGCATACACAGGCCAACTGAATGCATACACAGGCATACTGCATGCATACACTGGCCTACTACATGCATACACTGACCTACTGCATGCATATACGGGCCAACTGAATGCATACACAGGCCTACTGCATGCATACACTGGCCTACTGCATGCATACGCATGCCTACTGCATGCATACACTGGCCTACTGCATGCATACACTGGCCTACTGCATGCATACACTGGCCTACTGCATGCATACACAGGCCAACTGAATACATACACAGGTCAACTGCCTGAATGCACAGGCCAACTGCATGCATACGCATGCCAACTGAATGAATACACAGGTCAACTGCCTGAATGCCCAGGCCAACTGCATGCATACGCATGCCTACTGCATGCATACACTGGCCTACTGCATGCATACACAGGCCAACTGAATGCATACACAGGTCAACTGCCTGAATGCATAGGCCAACTGCATGCATACGCATGCCAACTGAATGCATACACAGGTCAACTGTCTGAATGCACAGGCCAACTGCATGCATACGCATGCCTACTGCATGCATACATGGGCCAACTGAATGCATATACAGGCCAACTGCATGCGTACACATGCCAACTGCCTGAATACACAGGCCAACTGCATGCATACGCATGCCTATTGCATGCATACACAGGCCAACTGCCTGAATACAAAGGCAAACTGCATGCATACGCATGTCTACTGCATGCATACACAGGCCTACCGCATGCATACACTGGCCTACTGCATGCATACAATGGCCTACTGCATGCTTACACTGGCGTACTGTATGCATACGCTGGCCTACTGTATGCATACGCTGGCCTACTGCATGCATACACTGGCCTACTGCATGCATACGCTGGCCTACTGCATGCATACGCTGGCCTACTGCATGCATACGCTGGCCTACTGCATGCATACACTGGCCTACTGCAAGCATACACAGACCAACTGCATTCTGCATCGTTTATTTTTGTTTTTGTAAACCACCCTCTCCCGCCTCATATCATAATGACACTCATCTTCATACAGTCATATCTAATATAAAATGTGATAATATGTAATAAGATAATAATTACATATATCTGACCGAATAACATAACTGACTGACACCGTACTACTGTCCTATCAGACTAGCTGACTGTCCTACCGGTACATAATAATATATATAACTGACAGACGTCAAATACTGTAGTTTCCGGTAATCCTCCTTCACTCCCGTCACCACATACAGTACTAGAACGTAAGGTCTATCTATATAAGTCTCTACATTTTGTAGATATTCGATGCATCACGACTTGCTGGTAGTGACAACGCCCGTGTAACGATTGACCTACCTAACTGCGCTGCTGTTGGGCTCATTAAAATCAAGTTCATTCAACCAGCTGAGGGTCAACGTATCAATATCCGTCTTACTGGCTGTGATGGAAGTAAGTCTGCGCCAATACATACATGTGAAGAATAATGTTACTAATATTGTAGGTCGTAGGTCTGATCATCATAAATCTACTCAACAGGGAGTATTTTAAACATAATGGCCATTGTACCTAATTGTTGTCGGTTTAAATTATTAATAGTTTTACATCTGTTAAATATTATACTTTTTTTTATAGCTACTGGTAATTCTATCTCCATATTTACTTGTGTTTCAGATTGTCTGCTGCCATTCCCCAACCCATATACGACAAGATACTTTCCTTTCGGTTATGGTTCTGATATTGATGTGGATTCAAGAGGATGGAATCCAGATGTTTCTACAAATAACCAAAAGGTGGATTTCCTACATTCAATTCATCAAAATATAATAATATATGTAATAATATGTAACTAACTACATTACGACCGCGGACTCTTTGTTAAAAATGTACCAAGATTTTACTCGAGCTACAATTTAGTGGAATTGTGTAAATGGCTTTGTTGTTATTATAAATTATGATTACTGTAGGCACAATTCAACATGAGCGTTTGTGGAGTTATAGTTGGTGTTTATATACTGTAATTAGAAAAAAACTAGCTCAACTCAGTTTATATGAATAATATGGATGGCCTATTTTACTGAAGGTTCGAGTATTTAATCTACGCGAAAAATTCGACATGAGCGGAATTGTGATCTTCCACCATGGTAACAATGTCTACAACGGAGGTCTGCGTTATCGAATCGTATTTTCAGATGATTACTTCCCTGAAAATGCTATGGAACTCACCAACAGCGATGCCCTCCAGGCTGTTGACTCTTTCCCACAATGGCTCAATGGCTCTCCTAATTCAAAGGTTATTCTATGTTTATTGATATATTGCAGTATTGTTTACTACTGCTAGTATGAAAAATTGATTTTTGTAATGCTGGTGATATCAAGTTCAATTTTAGGGGCATTTTAGAATTCCCGAAATTATTTTTAATGGTCATGCATTTTGAAATTCCAAAATTTGAATTTTCTCCCTAGCCTGCTTGATATATAACAAAGTCATTAGCCTAGGAGATTGGATCTAATGGTATTTATATATTAGAACTAATTGGGTCTACTAATGGCGTATCATGGTTAAAACTAGTGCACTTTGGAGGAAGTATATTATTATTATTATTATAAATACCACATTTAGTTGTGGTTATTGTTTTTTGCAAATTTTTACTACGTAATTTATTTAGATTTGCAAATATATGAGACTTGAAAGTAAAAAAAATTATATATTTATTGACCACGAGTACTTTAAGAATGCATCACACACACATATAATTAGACCTCGCTATTTAATATTAGTTTTATTAATTAAATGCATCTAAATTTAATTAATTTCTTAAAAATTATTAAAAAGCTTGAGTTAATGCAATATAGCACAGTGAAGCACACTAACTAAATTAATATAAACTACCTACCTAACTATATACAAAAGTACAAAATCAGTCTAACCCGCTGAGTCAGTATGGGGCGCAGGGGCAGCTGGCGACAAAACCTCGTCGTAGAGGCCGTCGGACAGAGGGTCCATGGAGCCGAGGATGGAGGCCGTGTTGCCGATCAAGATGGCTACGAGGAGGCATTGGAGGAGGAACCGATGGGATCGCGGCTCCTGAGTGGCTGCGTGGAGGCGTTGGCCAACCTCCTTAAGGAATGCAGCCGTCTCAGGACCGGGCCGACCGAAGGTCTCGAATGCTACCGGGTAGAAGAGGTAGCTCCCTCAGATGGTCAGTTCCTCGTATTTCTTTATCTTTGAGTTTTCCGCCTCCTCGACAACACGGCGGCCGGCCTGCGTGCTCTGGACGAGATGACTGGGAGCGAGGGGATCGACAACGGTCGCATCCCAGGTCATCAGCCGGCACCCACTCCACGATTCAAGGGTAACGCCATCGACACGCTTCCTATCAGCTCTACACAACCCCACCGGTTCAAGGCAAGCTCTAACCCCACAGGAACCCAAAGCACGTTTCACAATGTCGTTTAACATAGAGTGGCGTGGCAGCCTTCCGGTGCTTCTCACACAAGATGGTCCGTGGAGACCATCCGGTCTTACTTCGGATCCGCACCGGGAGCACCTGTGGGGTTCGGTTACCTTGCAACCGAGGCATGTGGCGACTAAAACCCTGAACTGGGAGTCCGTGAGTTTCAGCCCTAGCGAGCTGATGGGAATTGCGTCCAGCCAACAACCGGATACCGGGTCGTCGACGACATTAAGGTGGGCGATCTCGAGTGGCGTTGTTGTGGCCGCCCGCAGTGCCACGCGGTTCGCCTCATGGAGTGGCTCCATCCAGGCCCTCTGTATGGTGGTGTCGGTTGGTGTGGTGGTTCCGGTGGGGAGGGTGGCCTTCCACACCTCGTGGGCGCGTGGTACCGAGGCGGGTTGTCTGGAGGGCTCGAATAAGCGGCTCGAGAGAGCAGTGCACGCAGCAGCTGAAGCCAAGTAGGCGGAAGGTGCTAGCTGCAGTGCAGAGCTCAACCCGAGGCCACCCATACGGGCTGGGAGACAGGATTGGACCCACGCTGAGTCTGAGATCCGGGTGTTTGCGATCTTCTGGAGGGCAACCCGCAGAGTTGAGTCGTACTCCTCCAGGAGTCCCGAGTGCTGGAAGCAAGGCACGGTGCGGAGGAAGTAGGTGAGCCAGGGGATGGCGAAGGAATGACAGAGGATGAAGTACGCGTGGTGAGAGTCGAGGAGGTGCAGCCAGCTGGCGAGTGTGGCGAGGTCTCCCGCCTTCTCCCGAAGGCAGGATACGGTGGCGGCGACCCCGATGGGGGCACCGAGCATCGCCAGGTCCTCGAGCGGGCGGACCTGGATGCCCACACAGACCTCGTCGAACTTGCCACGGATGCGCGCGCGGGACTCGTCGGACTCGGCGCCAAGGAAGAAGAGATCGCTCTTTGCAGGGTTGATAACGAGTCCGCACTTCCTCCCCTCCTCTATCATCACACGTAGATCCTCCAGAACAACTCGGTAGTCACCGGCGAGGTTCCCGTCGTCCAGGTACCAGACGTTAAAACTCGACTTCAGCGACTGGATGGTTGGGTTCACAGTGTGGCCGAACAGTCGAGGTCTGTCGGAGTCCCCCTGTTGGACTCCCTCGTCAGAGAGGAGGGTCTCCTCCCCGTAGATGAGGAAGCTGGGTTCTCCGTACGCCGCCAGCGTGTAGTTGTACACGCTGGTACACAGTCTCGAGGAGGGTGCCTCACCGTACCGAGTTGAAGGCGTTGCTGAAGTCGACCTTCAGCAACACAGTCCCCGGAATGTTGTCCTCCGTGGCGAGCGACTGCGCTGCGTGGGCGGCCGCCTCCGCACCATTCTTTGTCCCGATCCCGAGCTGGACGCTCCCGTACGACTCCGTCCGTCCCTCCTTGGTGATTTCCCCCACGAACTTCGAGTTTAGGCGCCGTAGGGTGTTGCCTACCGCGATGGGGCGGACTCCACCCCCTTGCTTGGAGAAACCAAACAGGTTGGCGCCAAAGAATGTGGGGCGAACGGATTCCGGAATGGTGCCGGCGGCCACGACGTCGATGAACCGGGAGAGACTGGAGACGAGTCGGTTTCCAGTTTCTCCGTTCGTGTGGCCGATAAGATCTTTCAAGATCTGCAGCCGCATTCCATCGGGGCCGCCGGCGCTGCCGCACGGGAACGACACAACGAGTTTCCTGACTACCGCGGACGAGCAGGGGGGAGTTGTTGGGGTCGCCACGGGAGGTGGAAGAGTCAGTCGGTCATCCGGTCGGGAGGGGTGCTTCAACTTCAGCCTCTCCCTCTGGTGTGTTGGGCGCCATGGAGTCTTTAGAAGACGCCAGGCGAATGACACCCTTCACATCGCCATCCTCAATCTTCTCTGCCACCGCTGCAGCGAGACGGATGGAGTCGTCTCGATTCTTGGTCCGGCGGGATCCGGTGGTGGTGGATCGGGATTCCGGAAGTTGGTGTAGGTTGCTCCGGAACTCGCGTATCAGTTCATTGATCTGGGATGCGAGGGATCGAGTGTGCCGCCGGCCCCCACGCTTAGGGGCGGGAATACAGTGGTGGCAGACAAGGAGGAAGTTGACCCACGAGTCGACGCAGTTGGGGTTGCTGACGATCGTGGAGAGAACTTCGGAGAGGAGGTCCGCGAGGTTGTTCCGCACCGCCTTCGGGACGTGCTTCAGCTGCTTCACTCGGGAGTTCCGAAGCAGCTTCAGCACGTCCTCCGCCATGTAGTTTGTTGGTCCAGGCGGGGGCGGCGCGGCAGTGGGATCGGTTGTCGTGGTGGTCGTGGTCGCCGGTTGGGAGGGGAGTGGCGGGCTGCTGGGAGACCAACCGGAACCAGCGCAATGGTTCTTCTGGAGCCCGTGGACCCGTAGCCCTCCCCTCAGGGTCACCACCGTCAACTTCGATCAAACCGGGCAGCTGTGCTTGGGCTGCCCGGCTACGCTGAGGTCGATGGTGGACGCCGACACATCCATCTTCTTCTTTAATTAACCCATATTAGCGTATAAACTAGTTAATTAATTAATCAAAGAAGGTTGGTTGTAGCAGAGTCAGTCAGTCCAGCAGTCAGTTGCAAAGCTTCAGTATTAGGCAGTTTTGATGTACCGTACCAGCTTACTTGCTTATTTATAGATTACTTGCGGTACTGCACACAAGCGGGCATAAGAATATTAGACCTTGGACATACATAACATGTCTGAGTAAAACAATGCACTAATATATTCCTACACTGAAATATACATTACAAAACGAAAATGTTATTTTTGTTGATACAATAATTTGTAAATAACGTATGTAGGTAGAACTAGGTCAATAAATAATCATAGACGGAAATGACATAAGAAATAGAGAAGTAACGACATCCTATAGTCTTACAACTTATTTCAATTACTTTAGGACACTCTATTGATTTTGTAGATATTTGATGGTTCGGTAACTGAATGTGATAGTAAACCCGTGAATGCTCTGGTTAAATACTTCAAGTCCCGTCTAGAAGTTTTCAACTATCAATATGTATCAATAGTTGCCTATAGCAACGATCCTGAAACCACGATATCGGCAGGAATAGTTGGTCCTTGTGAGCCTGTAACAACAACTCAACGTTAGTTTGGTTTTTATATTAAATTATATCAATCCCAATAGTGTTATATACTAACACTGACATCTTTATCTGGAGATTTTACATCTCAATATTTATCCTTATGCCTATATTATTAGCCAACTAACTGTTACCATTTGGATAACAAATTATTCTGGAAGCTGGGAGTATAATGGCTGCTGTATAGGGTATATTGTTTATCAAAATACGAACAAGGGAAGGTTTTTATATAAAAATAATAGCTTTATAGTTAGGGAGATATATATTTATTATGTAATATTGAGATTTTATATTCTAAAATATTTTAATTTAGGTGTCCAATATGTTGCTCAACAAAAACAAATTAAACAAGTATTTTTCCATTATTAATCGTGAATTTAATTTATAATCAATCTAATTGCAGCCTCAACTACCAGCACACCTGCACCCACCACACCAACTGTTCCCACAACTACACCTCCAATTACAACACCTGGACCAACAACAGCACCACCACCCACAACAACACCTGAACCAACAACAGCACCTCCACCCACAACAACACCCGGACCATCAACAGCACCACCACCCACAACAACACCTGGGCCAACAACAGCACCTCCACCCACAACAACACCTGGGCCAACAACAGCACCTCCACCCACAACAACACCTGGACCAACAACAGCACCTCCACCCACAACAACACCTGGGCCAACAACAGCACCTCCACCAACAACAACACCTGGACCAACAACAGCACCTCCACCCACAACAACACCTGGACCATCAACAGCACCTCCACCCACAACAACACCCGGACCATCAACAGCACCTCCACCCACAACAACACCCGGGCCAACAACAGCACCACCACCAACAACAACACCCGGACCAACAACAGCACCTCCACCCACAACACCCGGACCAACAACAGCACCTCCACCCACAACAACACCTGGACCATCAACAGCACCTCCACCAACTACAACACCTGGACCAACAACAGCACCTCCACCCACAACAACACCTGGACCATCAACAGCACCTCCACCAACTACAACACCTGGACCATCAACAGCACATCCACCAACTACAACACCTGGACCAACAACAGCACCTCCACCCACAACAACACCTGGACCAACAACAGCACCACCATCAACAACAACACCCGGACCAACAACAGCACCTCCACCCACGACCACAGCTGTTCCAACAACCACGCCACCAGAAACAACAACAGTCTGCCCTCCGGAATTGGTGAATTGTGATCAAAACACCACATGTCCACTCACATGCGACGATGTTAGAAAGGGTGGTAGTTACGAATGCGACATTTACTTGGACAATGGCGAGTGTATGCTGGAATGTGTCTGCCCACCTGGGACTGTATTGGACGAGACAACTGATGAATGCGTCGCGGAATGGGTTAGTTAATAGTACATAAAAAATAATAGTAAATAAAAATAAGTCATAATAGTAAATATTTATTAGTACAACATCGGTAAGCTTATAACCCGCAATTATTTAGACTGAAGGTCGATGAAAAAACTTGCATACCTATTTCAATATAATATTCTTTAATATTATTGAAAATGAACAAGAGTCATCTTTTTCAACACATAAAACACATAACCATAAATTTCTGAAGAGAAAATTGGAAAAAAATACTAGTCGTAAATACATACTGTGGTAAAGTGCCCCAATAACAAGAAATAATAAGCACTTAAATAATTAATATAGATAAATTAATATAAATAAAAAAAATAAAAAAATTCAAATAAAATTAATTTGGAGACGAAAAGTATAATTTCTCAAAATATGTGCTGGTCAAATAATTAATCAAATATTCTTCAATTTGTTTTTTTTAGGAATGCCCTTGTCTATATATGCCAAGTAGTACGACCACTATGTATTATTCCACTACTATTACTGGTTATTCTACGTCGACACCTGGTGCACAAACACCACCACCTGCTGTGACAACTGCACCCCCTGGTGCACAAACACCACCACCTGGTGTGACAACTGCACCCCCTGGTGCACAAACACCACCACCTGGTGTGACAACTGCACCCCCTGGTGCACAAACACCACCACCTGGTGTGACAACTGCACCCCCTGGTGCACAAACACCACCACCTGGTGTGACAACTGCACCCCCTGGTGCACAAACACCACCACCTGGTGTGACAACTGCACCCCCTGGTGCACAAACACCACCACCTGGTGTGACAACGGCACCCCCTGGGACACAAACCCCACCTCCAGGTATGTAATAAAATCAGTGTCGGCTACATAACAATCATAATACACTCTAAAATATTACATAATTGCGTATAGGCTAATGATAGAAGTGTTGTGCCGAGTGTGATAAAAGAATGAAAGGAATAAATAATATACCTAAGCTAGGACGGCCCATTTATTGTACTGGTATTATATAGATACTTTATGTACAGTACATGATTTAGTATTCTGGTATCATTATAGCATTGCTTGTAATGACCAGCTAAATTTG